>CM052277.1:290783-417749 GCA_028455795.1 Lasioglossum marginatum
TTATTGCATCCTTTCCTATTCCCTAACATTAGTTTTCAGTTGACCTTCTACTTATTTAAGACAGTTGAATAATTCAATTTTACAATTTGGTACTATTTGTTTACTCGAACCGCAGATGAGGCCGCCATTGAAGAAGGCAATATTCCATTTGGCTTGGTCCCCGGACAGTTTGCCGACCACTGAAGCCATCGCGCCGTTACTGGAGTATTTGGACGTCCATTTAGTGTCACTAAACTCGGCTTTGCTTACGGTGAACTTCACGCGAGTTCTCCAGGACATCTGGGAAGTTGTGCTGGGAGAATTAAGCAACCAAATGGATGGAAACGCCGGCGTAAGTTGGAAATTGACCAGTTTTCGTTGGCCTTGTATACATGATCGTTAAGAGACTGAATCTTCGTTTAGGACAAGCCTGCAATGTTTTACGAGAGACTTCACGAGGCCTTGGATTTGCTGATGAAGTTCTTTCACGCGGATGAGAAAGGCCTTCCGTACGATGTACTTCATTCGCAGAGTTTCATGAACGCTGAGGAACGCTTGCAGTATCATAAAATGGACACAGCGTTCTTGATTGATCGTTTCTATCGACAACGACTTCAGGTTTCTTTCGATATCCATCCATCCTTTTGCAAATTTCAATTTGAAAGAATCGTCTGACCAGACACGTCGTTTTCAGGACCAACTGAACACCGTGTCCACAGAGTACGGTGTTCTAACAGTGATGGCGTATCTCAATCACGATTCACTCTGGGTGGAGGTGAAGAATGCTAGGGACGTGATTCCGTTGGATCCGAATGGCTTCAGTGATCCGTTTGTGATAATCGAGCTATTGCCACGAAGAGTCTTCGAACATTGTGCCGAGCAGCAAACCAACGTGAAGAAGAAGACACTGAATCCAATATTCGGAGAGAGTTTCGAATTGTGAGTTTATACAATTTTGTGAAGGTATTAGTAACACTAGGTTTACGGAGCTCTAGAAGTAACAATTTCACATTATTTTATAAACATAACAAGAATGTGTTGGTCCAAATTTTTGGCGACTTTTCCAATAACATATACCCAAAGAAATAAATTTGGTAAATAGTTCCTTAAGGGGGTAGACTCGTTTTTCCAGGATTGCAAGGGATGCGTCTTCTCACTTCTCGATAAAGCAAAGATGGGGGTTTTCAGTGGTCAAAAGCGCTAGATAAAAGATCAATCTAGGCCGCGATCGCCATCAAAAGTCCTATTTTTACGTTTACGAGCCGTAATTTGCATTATTCGGAAGCATACAGCTGCGCATGTAGATATATTTTCATAAAGCTGCGATAGCTACCGAATAATGCAAATTACGCCTCGTAAACGTAAAAGTAGGACTTTTGAGGGCGATTACAGCCTAGATTGATCTTTTATCTAGCGCTTTTGACTACTGAAAAACCCCATCTTTCAGAAACAGCATTATCGAGAAATGAAAAGGCGCATCCCGCATCCTTGCAATCCTCGAAACGAGTCTACCCCCTTAAGGTTCTATGCTTTTAAAAAGTACAATGAAGAAAATCGATTTTTGACCCGTCCACGTGAAGGACACGTCCAATAAAAAATGATTACTGTGTTATAGTTCTGTAACAGTGGGACAGTGTCAAAGTCCGGATGCCATGGTGCTCTTTACGGTAATGGACCACGACGTCATCAAACCGAATGACTTCGGGGGCGAAGCATTCTTGGGGCTCAGCACGATACCGGGCGTGGCAGATACGAACGCAAGCATTGAGAATTTCCACGGCCTCAAGCCGACCGAATTACCCCTTATGCACCAAAAAAATCGAAGTACGTGGAAATAAGTCATAGTTAGACAGCGGATCTTTATGCAAAATAAAAATGTTTTACCTGGATTATAACAAACTGGAGTGGAACAGAAATTTATTTTCTTTGTCAATATGGGTAAAAGATTGAAAATAATATAACAGTGTGGCGGCGCTTAACTTCCAACGCTTGCCACGAGATAGACAGATAGTCAAGTCTATCTCTATCCTTTCTCTTTAGTAACGATTCGTTTACATACGATTCTCTCGATTCGTATACAGAGTTGGGCAAATCTTATTTCGAATAACGAATAAGAAATAGCGAATAAAGTCCCAGGATTTATTCGAGAATAACGAATAACGAATAAAGAATAACGAATAACGAAAAACGGATACCGGATAACGAATAACGAATAACGGGTAACGAATAACGAATAACGAATAACGAGAAATTATTCGTAACTTGCGAATAACGCTTTATTTGTTATTCGTTAGTCACGAATAAATCCCGGGACTTTTATTCGTTATTCGTTATTCTAAATGACGGCAGTGAATAAAGGCACACGGCGTCGTCGGCAGCCTTTATCTTTATGGATAGGAACTCGGCGCCGACACTCGAGGCCCTGAGGCTGAGGCTTCTCGAGACGCGATGTCATTCGATACCTTTATTCGCTCGCCGGTCTATTCGAATACATTTTTATTCGCTGGGTTATTCGAATAAAAATTCATTCGAATGAAAATTTGTTCGCGAATAAAAATTTATCCGTTATTTCGAATAAAGTCACTTTATCCATTCGAACTTTTCTTCGAATAAAATTTTATTCGCCATTTTGTATTCGCTGGGTTATTCGAATAAAATTTCATCGAATAACGCCCAATTCTAAGGCAGGGCCCGCTAGTTAGCCTTACAGATTTGTCCTCTAACGGATCTAGGACGAAACGCTCCTTTCCTTTTCCTCCTCTCTTTAATATTCATTTATAGCTCCCACAACAGAATTCTTAAATTCTTCTAACGTTTTCACTGTCTTAAATTACACCTACTCATTTTTCTTATAAATGCATAAAGATGCGCAGTCTAGTCATAGTAGACGCTTTATTAACAAACACAATATAAATTCATTTGCAGTAGAAAATAAAAAAAATTGCTGTTTAAAATCTTTAGCTTAAAAGCTTTAATTTCGCTGTCTTTCTAGGTCATCCAATTCTTCAAATTTTGGAGACAAGAGCTGGTGACAAGATGGCCATCGACTTCGTGAAGAAACAAAGGCAACGATTCGCCCAAACGTAAAGCTGCGATCACCACGGACGTAAGGATGTACGTAGCGATCGCACGTAATTGGATCCTACTCTTCGATGGGGATGAACGAGGGCGAATGGATAGAGAATGGAATCTATCCCCTTTCTCCCCGTTTCTCCTGATGCTCGCCGGATCTTTCTCACGGGAGATCTTTCTTTCTCGTCTGTGTAAATCGTGTTGAATATAATAGGTGTTGGTAAACTAAAGAAAACTAAACGCAGAATACATGTTTAACAAAACAGATTCAGGGAGGGTAAACGAAATCAAACGAGAACGAAAACAAAAAGAAAAAGAGAACATACATATATCCAAAGCTATTTTTGTGTCAAGAACGAACCAAAGAATCGAGAGGGGGGGGGGAGGAATAGAGGAGTGAAGTTCCAGTCAGTCGATGTGATGTATCTAAGGATAGATGTTTAAAAGGGATTAAAGAATAAAAACGAAAAAAATACAAACACTAACGATGAGATCGTCGATACTGTCGAAACTTGAAGCAATGCTAAACGGTCGTGACGTCCAAACATGCCCAAGAGAAATCAAACAATCCTTTGGCGAACGAGAACGAAAGTAACGTTATAACACATTATGGATCATCGAAACTCGACACGTCCATCGATTGCATTAGCGAAGTGAAAAACGAGATCATCGCCGATTCGCATCGCTTCGACGGATACAGATCAACTCAGCAGAGTCAATATACAATATTTTTCTTATTTCTCATTGGCTATACAAGTCTATTTCTATCTTTTCACCGTCGTCTATCACTTCTTCGATCGCCGATCGAAACTATTCTTTACACGCGAATCCTTTCGCAATCTGCACGGCGGATTTCGATCGACATTTACGAAAAACGAAAACCCAAAAAAAAGAAGAAGAGAATGGAAATAAGAAATCATATGATAAACAAATGATATCTGTGCTCGTTTCGTGTGTAAGCAAGGATACGGTAAGAAACGATACAGAGAAAACGAAAAAATAACATATTATAATTAATTAATACCAAGTGAGGTGTCCCCTTGTGTCTTTACTGCAGGGATTCGTATTTGATTTGCTCGTACAATCTGAAGTCTTTCTAGAACTTTTCTGATCTCTCGGCACGACGATGACACGCGGCTTCTTCGCTCGGAAGTTTCATCGGTGAACCACGCGAATCAATTTGATGGAAATTCAGCGGGTACCAGACCAAGTATATTCGAGGGAATTGTCTTAAATAATAAAAAAAATTTGCAGAGAAAAACGACAATTAGTCTGAGAGAAAAAGAGAGAGAGAGAGAGAGAGCTTTGAATCAAAGACTGTCGTTCGAATATGTGTTACACAGAGGAAACAAAAATCGACATTGGCGGCCATTATACCTGATGAAAACTTGTAGTATCAGATTGACGAAAGAACCGGAAAATAAACATGATTAAAACGCACACCCGTCAATTATTCTACTGCACGATATAATGCGCGTCTTATTCACGTCTACAAATATGTACGAAAACAGAGAAACCGCAAACATCGAGAGCTACGCAAGCTTGTATCTCAAACATCCTGGATAAAGAATATTAAATATCACGAGAATTGTTTAAAAAAAAACAAACGATGAAATTACAAAAAGAATACAGTGATCTCTCGAAAAGTCGTCTGTCCGAATCTCGATATAATCTCGTGCATCGAATCCAATCGAACTCTATTTGCTTTTTTCAACCTTTTACAATCACCAAAACGTATGTACGATCTGTCTTGTATCGTGAGACAAATAAATTAATGTAAATGTACGTCATCGTTTTCTTACAGCTCCAATAACCCTTAATCACGTGGTACTTTTAACATTAGGTTTACGGAGCTCTAGAAATAACTGTTTCACATTATTTTATAAACATAACAAGAATGAGTCTATCCCAACTTTTGGCCATTTTTCCAATAATATATACCCAAAGAAATAAATTTGGTAAATAATTCCTCAGGGAAGCATCTTTAAAATCTTGATAATTGCAAGTTAAGAATATTAGTCCCGTAAACCTGGTGTTAATATCCTCAGCGTTATTATCAGCTTACTTTTAGTCTCCTACATTCTTGTTTATTTGAAGCGGACAAGCTGTCATCGAATAGAATTATTATTATATAAAATTTCTTGGCATGATACCAACCTATCTCACCCTACCCTTGGATTCCGTCGCTGTTTGATTTGTTCCGTGAACTTAAAAATAATTAAACAATGTCTGAAGTTCTAAACAAATGTTCTAATTATTTAAAGAACCCAAAATCAGTATGTGTTTCTTTCTGATATTCCAGCTGGAACGTTTCTACTTTTACGAGGTAAAAGTCACGAAACTGCGTCTTCATACCTACGTCACTACATTCCTGCCAAGGACCTTCTTCTCATCTCACTACTATACACGTTTAATATTGTAATATTTTTGGTGAAAAATAAAGAATATTAGTTACTACCAGTTAACGTGTTCTTTTTTACCCACCCTGTACACGAATATTCGATAGTAGAATTCGATTAGCATCTTCGAAAATTTTAAGTAAAGCAAAATTATTTAAATTCGACAAAACTCAAGTTTTGTAATAAGAGAATATTAGTTTACGATTTTCAAAAAATTTTCTGCCGTCTGGCTTGACGTCGAGTTGTACTACTGAAATTTCGGATATCTCCTTCGATATCATGTTCTCCTAATACAAAGTTCAATTTTCGAGATTTTCGAAAAATTTTCGGAAATTTTCGACCGTCTGACTTGATGTTGAGTTGTACTACTGAAATTTCGGATACCTCCTTCGATATCATATTCTCCTAATAAAAAGTTGAAAAATTGTCGAAATTTTTTGGAAAATCTCGAAAATTTAACTTTGTATTAGGAGAACATGATATCGAAGGAGGTATCCGAAATTTCAGTGGTACAACTCGACGTCAAGCCAGACGGCCGAAAAATTTCGAAAATTCAGTAGTGCAACTCAACGTCGAGCCAGACGGTCGAAAATTTCCGAAAATTTTTCGAAATCCTCAAAAATTGAACTTTGTATTAGGAGAACATGATATCGAAGGAGGTGGCACGAAATTCAGTAGTACGAGTCAACGACAAGCCAGGCGCTCGAAAAATTTCGAAAATTCAGTAGTGCAACTCAACGTCAAGCCAGGCGGTCGCAAATTTCCGAAAATTTTCTTTTCCTCGAAAATTGAACTTTGTATTAGGAGAACATAATATCGAAGGAGGTGGCACGAAATTCAGTAGTACAACTCGGTGACAAGCCAGAAAATTTTTCGAAAATTCAGTAGTGAAACTCAACAAAAAGCCAGCTTGTCGAAAATTTTCGAGAAATCTCGAAAATTGACTTTTGTATTAGGAGAACATGATATCGAAGGAGGTGGCATGAATTTGAGTAGTACAACTCAACCACAAGCTAGACGGTCGAAAATTGTTGTTTTTCGAAGCTATTCTTGCAATTCTAAATCAGTAGTGTAACTCAACAATACGTCGGAAGTTTGGGAAAAATTGGGGATTCAATAAATATATACGCAGATATGTTTATTTATTACATTGTCTTTATTTAATCATTATAGATTCATACATAACATTTTTGTATTTTATATGTACATAACTTGTATTCTAAACACTTATAGTACGAATGTAGACTGTACATGTAGATAGAAGTCTGTAGTTCCTTTGGTCGCATCTTTCTGGTCGCATCAAGCCGTCCAAAAGTCAATTTATTCCTCGTTAGCATGAACTAGAACCCAGTTCACTGCATTAGTGTACCCTAATATGCACTAAAACTGGACCATAAGCTCGGCAAACTTGTCTCAATATGGTTCCGTGATGATTGCCTTCTGACCGACGAGAATCTCCCGAGTGGCCTTCTATACCGACGAGATGACGTCGATGGTCTTCTGTTTCTTACTCCAGTCAGAATATATAAAACGCCGAATTATTCGAGTGACACGATCTCCCATAAGGCGGTAGACTCGTTTCCAGGATTGCAATGGTGCGGGATTCGTGTTCTTATTTCTAGATAATACAAACACGGTGCTTTTCAGTAATCAAAACGCTAGATAAAAGATCGATCCAGGGCGCTATCTCCCTCAACAGTCCTGTTTTTTCGTTTACGAGACGTAATCTGCATTATTCGGCATCATGTAGCTATGAAAATAGCTACACGCGCAGTTGTATGCTTCCGAATAATGCAAATTACGCCTCGTAAACGTAAAAGTAGGACTTTCGAGGGCGATTACGGCCTAGATTGATCTTTTATCTAGCGCTTTTACCTACTGAAAAACCCCATCTTTGAAAAACACCATTATCGGGAAATGAGAAGGCGCATGCCGCACCCTTGCAATCCTGTAACAGTATCGCGTCGATGGTTATGTTATGTGTGCTGTGATCTAGCTCACCAATGTGATATCAGTTCCACAATATTAGTTCCGACCGGTATGGTAGGATGCGATACAGAAATGGTAAGGGGCTCTAGAACCCCCTCTCCCGAACGCGAGACAGAAAATCCATTAGGTGATTGGTCTACTCGTACACCTCGTCTGTGGTTTCACTTCTCGCTCGTATCGACGGATAAAAAAGGGGGAACAAATTACTGGAAGTTCTCTCAGATGTCTCTACGTGTTTTGAGCATGGGTATTGTATGTTTTATTATTTATTTTATCAACAAATAGATGATCAGAAAACGCGTTGGTCTTTGTACTTGAAAAACAGAGCTATTTCTATTGATTTATTTAAAATAAGTGTCAGTCCGTACGTCATATAGGCAATTACATATTTAAATAATATAGTAATTAAATGTATCACACAATTTTAAGAATACAAAATAAAAAATGTTAGCATTGATTGCACAGGTCACAGGAGCCAAATAAAAATTGTATTCTTCTTTTAATTATCCTATTAAGCTGAAACGAATGCAACGATGCACTTAAATATTTTTAACATGTCTACTGCTTTAAATTGTACGTGCCGATTTTTGTCATAAATGTATAAAATCCGAATTGCATAAAACAAATGTTTCTTAACATTGACTTGGAAAATGTTTAGTTTGCATGGAGACTGGCAAAGTCGGTGTTAAAAGTATAAGTATAAGTAATAGTATAAGTATAAAAAAAAGTATAAGTATAAAAGTATAAGTAATATTCATATACAATAACAACATAAATTCGATCAGCACAAATCACAAACGAAGAGCAGACACTTTTACGCTTTCCCATTTTAGAAATCACCGAAAGAGTTAAGGCGGTGAAGTAAATCGTGACGCGTCCATCACGAATCGTCATTCGTTTCCTTATGCCTCGTAGGATACCGCAGGGACGGTGTACGGATCGACAAGAATTTTTCAGTTTTAGGTATTGTCCTTCGGAGATGCGACTATACGTTCTTACACGACAGGCGGTACTTGATCTGAACGTTGCTCGTAGCAGAAGTACTTAATTGCACAATGGAGGAAATAAAATAAATCTCCAAAGTAAATCCTCTTACCAGTCCCCCGTCGCTACTTCGATATCGTTCCAGGGAATTTTTTCGAGGGGTGGCTTCTTGTACAACCCCCTCGGATTACCTTCCCCTTGATCCGCGACGCGTAATTACGCGACTCCTCTCGCGGATCGATACTCCGTCGACCAAGAAGCGGTGCATAATCCAGGATACACGTGCATTTTTCCTCCGAAGCGTTCAGATCGCGATACGGATTTTTTTCCAAAACTTCATCCGTCGGCCATAACTCCTCCGCGGCGGACAGTTAACACGCAATCAACCGACACGATTTTTCTCGCCGACAATCGATGATCTTATTGGCCACCGGCTAGGCAGGCCTCCGGTACGTGATCTTGTGGCAATCTGATTTGAATTGTTAATACGCCAGGAAAAAATCACGGCATGCCAATGGGTGTGCGCGATTCACGTGATCGCCAACAGATAATTACTGACGCGCGATCTCCACCTGTTCCTTCTCTTTTTTTTGGTCTCCCGCGCCTCTCGGTTCCGTATCATCGTGTATGCACATTCTGAAACGATCCTGTACGCGTGCACAAAGCCGCGACTTCCGGTTCTTGCCCCTCGGAACGGCGCGCGATAATTCGCCGATGGAATTTATTATTTGTTGAATACGTTGAACGATATCATGATATAATGCGAATCGTTCCGACTCCGGTAAACGCGCATAATAATGTCGTTCGCCCTTGATAGACTGTCGAGTGCTTTTCCTGTGACAATAAAAAAAAATATGGCAATTTTGCAACATTATAAATCCATTAAAGTTGAAAATGAGTACATACGTAGTGGAAACATCGCATTCCTTTAAGTATTATCGTTTAAAAATTTACCAGTTTCTAATCGGTTTTTAAACGTGAAATAATAAATTAGTAATCGACATTTTAGACCAATTCTTTTTTGTATTATTATTATTATTATTTTGTATTACTATATTTTCTGTATATATTCTGTTGAAAGAATACGTGAATGGATAAATTAGTAATCAACGTTTCAGACCAATTCTTTTTTTCATTATTATAATTACTGTAGTTTCTGTATACATTCTGTTAAAAGAATAAATGAAATAATACATGAAAGAGTAAATTATAGTAATCGACGTTTTAGACCAATTCTTTTTTGTATTATTACAATTACTATATTTTTTGTACATATTCTGTTGAAAGAATACATGAAGCAATAAATTAGTAATCGACGTTTTAGACCAAATCTTTTTTTTATTATTATAATTACTATAGCTTCTGTATACATTCTGTTAAAAGAATAAATGAAATAATACATGAAAGAGTAAATTATAGTAATCGACGTTTAGACCAATTCTTTTTTGTATTATTATTATTACTATATTTTTTTACATATTCTGTTGAAAGAATACATGAAGAATAAATTAGTAATCAACGTTTTAGACCAATTTTTTTTTATTATTATAATTACTATAGCTTCTGTATACATTCTGTTAAAAGAATAAATGAAATAATACATGAAAGAGTAAATTAGTAATCGATGTTTTAGACCAATTCTTTTTTGTATTATTATTATTATTATATTTTTTGTACATATTCTGTTGAAAGAATACATGAAGGAATAAATTAGTAATCAACGTTTTAGACCAATTCTTTTTTTTATTATTATAATTACTATAGCTTCTGTATACATTCTGTTAAAAGAATAAATGAAATAATACATGAAAAAGTAAATTAGTAATCGACGTTTCAGACCAATTCTTTTTTTTATTATTATAATTACTATAGCTTCTGTATACATTCTGTTAAAAGAATAAATGAAATAATACATGAAAGAGTAAATTAGTAATCGACGTTTTAGACTAATTCTTTTTTGTATTATTATTACTACTATATTTTTTGTACATATTCTGTTGAAAGAATACATGAAGAAATAAATTAGTAATCAACGTTTCAGGCCAATTCTTTTTTGTATTATTATAATTACTATATTCTCTGTATATATTCTGTTAAAAGATAAATGAAATAATACATGAAAGAATAAAATTAGTAACCGACGTTTTATATATTTTATATATTCTGTTGAAAGAATAAGAAAGAATAAGAAAGAATAAGAAATTAATCGATGTTTTAGATCCACTTTCTTTTTGTATTATTATAATTACTATATTTTCTGTATATATTCTGTTTTCAAACGTTGCTTCCATTATACGTAATTATCAGTGATTACATTACAATTAATTAGCTCAGGTTTCAATTAATTTTTTCACCGCGACAATTGAATCGCAATTAGCAGGCTAAAGCATATCTACTGTAAAATAGCTTGAATCGCTTAAAAAGTAAGCGTTCCGGAAGTAGGTTGGGCACGTGACCAGAAGATAGATCGCGATTTTAAAAAGGGGATAAATGTTTACATTTGTATTAAAAACTAATGCAATTTTCAAGTATTGTAGACAAATTTTAAGGAAGTGGGGGCAAATAAAATAGTATTTTCATTGGTGATAACTAAACATAGATGTTTATGCAATTTTCAATTTTTGTAGACGAATTTTAAGAAACTGGAATAGAATAGAATCTTATTTTCCGTGGTAATAGCCTTTTTAGATCTGAAATAAATTAAAATTGTACTAAATTCTGTCATATTTCATATCCTAGCATTTTTCGAAAATTTTCAGAAGCCATAATTGCATAAAGATCCGCAGTCCAGTAATAGCATTTGTGGATCGAAAATAAATAAAAATCGTACTAAATTCTGTCGAGTTTGATACTCCAGCATTATTTGCAAATTCTTATAAGCCATGAATGTAGTAAATGCTTAAAGATCAGCAGTCTAGTTATAAATATAAAATAACGTGCAAGACGTCAAATAAAATTTTCCGATTATTTATGTTAACAGGTCCAATCATTTTCCAATCATTTGTTACGCGTGAAAAACATGAAATGACCGTGAATTATACGAAAACGAGGTGTCGTAATCATGTTATAATACATAGGAATACTAATGAAACTTGTTATCCGTTCGATTTGCCTGACCGAATGCAACCTTGCGTCTCCGTGAAACTGTCACCGTCATTCTACAAGGTACTTTCATTGTCTAGCAAGTGGCAGGTATCCGTTTCGTAAATACGCCGGGATCCGTTACGAGTCTAAGCATAGAATAAAATCGCGGATAATAAATTGCCGGCACGTGAGAAAAGAACGTACTCGGAAGAGCGACGGGGTTATGATTGATATCGTTAAAACCATATCCCTGTTGCATGCGGCCACGGTCTGGGTTAGGCTATGGGGTTCGAAGGAAAAAAAGGAGAGACACGCAGGAGTAAGGGTGTTCTTCGACGATCGACGCACGATATGCGTCGTAATGTTACACAATGATTCAGCGAGCCGGGCAATTAACGTACTGTGAGCATTTACCGGTGATCTCGCGGTATCAATTAGAACTGGTGGGACTGAATGTCAATTACACAGGATCGCGGTTAATATGCTAATCGTCTCAAGGTAAAAAGGTTGATGTCATATTCCGTGAATGTTTTCCCGTATCTATGAAATTATTTAAATTCAACACTAAACCTAACGAGGCTTAACAGTAACTGGTACAGTGGCCGGAATTAATATTCGGACGCTCTAAAGAAGACGATAACTTTTTTAATATTGTACTATACGATTTGGACTTTTTTGGGAAGATGGAGCAATTAGTTTGCCACAGGATGTGAAAAGAAATTTTTTCAAAAATTGCAATAGATCGGAATTGTAGAAAAAATACTAAAAGCTGCATTTTACAATTTTTTTATGTGGGGCGGTATTGAAAATTTTAAAAATACGTTTTGTAGATCTTTTTTTTTAGAAGTTCTGTTTACGTTTTGTAGAAGTTTTCACTTCAAACATTCTCACTTCATGGAATAGGTTAAAATTAGATCTATTGGGTTGGCAAGAAAGTAATTTCGGTATTTTAAGGTGAAATAAAAATTTCTTTAAGCAACGAACTTTAATCGATCAAATATTTTCCATTCTGTTCGATGATCTTTTATCAATTTTTTCGTAGCTTAATAAAGTTATTGGCTATTTTCATAAAGCTGCGACAGCTACATATTGAATAATAAAAATTGGGGTTTTCATTTCACCTTAAAGTACCGAAACTACTTTCTTGCCAACCCAATATTTGTAAACTGATCCTCGACTGTCGACAAATAGTAATGATCGAAGTCTCTCGAAGGAACGTGTCGGTCAGTTCTCATAAGGATAGTTTTATAAAGACAGTTTCTCGTTCTAGTAAATAAGCAAAAACTGTTACGTTTGTAATTAAGAATTTTGTCCAGCTTCTTGCGATTTTGGACCATTGTCTCGATGACCAAAATTCGAGAGTTCGCCAATCGATCGGTGCAATTGTGCGAAACGCTCCGGGAAAAAGAAAACGAGACGAGAAGAGGGATCGGTAGAGGCATGGCGAAATAAATGCCGCGTATTGGTGTACGTGCGACGCGATAAAAATCTGGCCTTGCATCGCAGGTGTGGTCTAGTATAGAATAATTTTTATGTTGGTTTCGCGTCGCTGCAATATGAGTAATGACGACTTTATGGGTCGGCCGCCGCTCATTACGAACAGTAATTCTGAAATTCAGCACGGTGCCGTTCAACTCTGCGCAAAACACTCGACAATAAATTTTCTTCATATTTTTCGAAGCTAGACGCAGACTGTCCGACTCCTTTGTCTGTTCAAGTTATTCTTTGAAAAAGTGGGAATGATAAATTCGAGAGCTACATAGATATTTATTTGTTTTCTTAATCATTTTAATGAGTCGAGAATAATCAAATAGTATCATTAATAGACTGCGGATCTTTATGCAATTATAGGAAAATTGAGCAGATTAAATTCAAAATTGTTGGAAAATTTTAAAAATTGAAGATGACAATTATATGATTTCTCCTCTATCAAAATTTTATTTTATTTATACTAATATTAAGGGAAGAAATAATATTCAATTTTGTTTCTATTCCTTGCAATCGATGCAGATAATTTTTATTTTGCATAAAGATCCGCAGCCTAATCATTAAATTATTTAAATATTTGCACTATTTTACATTTGATCCATTTTTCTTATAAATGTTAATTAGTAACAAATTACGCCTGATTCTTATACAATCAAATAAATTGAATGCCGAAACTATTTTCAAAATTACTTTTTAGACAAAAATTATGGTCACCCGATGATTGTATCTATTGCAATTTCTGCAGTGGAAGATCAAAATACATATTACAAGTGACGTTGATTTTATTAATTCAAGGAAATCCTTTTGCACACATTCTCACACGCTTGAAGGGAATGCAAAAAATCTTTGTTTTCAAAATGGAAAACCAGAATAGCCGAAGAAGTAGAATAGCAGCTATGAAATGTCAGCAAGAGAACGTTTCGAATGGAAAAATATTTTAGGAAAAAGGAAACTTTCTGGCGCAATAATATTGTCCTTGTTCTATATCGTTTCTTTGGAATAGTGTGTGTTCAACCTCGGGCAAAACTGGAGGCCAAACGAGACCGCAGAAGAGAGCGAAACTGTACTTCTGTAGCGTAGAAACTTCTTGGTCGGTCTTCTTGAACTTCTAATTGAGGTGCACGTGTAACCAGTCCGTTGAAAAGTTAACTAACTAACGAATGGCGTCGAACGCTCGTTTCGCAAATGCCTGGGCAATCGTTATTGAAATTGAAAGTCGTACGGGCGGTCTTGTTTTGAACAATCCGAACGAACATGGTAGTAATCCGTGCATGACGATCCTTGATGTAATTAATTAATAAATAATTAAGTTGTCTATTTACCATATTTAGGTATTAGGAATTTAGGTATATAGATCCTCCTACATGCGAATGTACACCAGTTAATATATGTTGGAAACATCGAGGTCATTGATTATGTAAAATAAACCATAAAAACCATCACTCCATGCCGCCAGTTGAAACACTGCGACTATTGCGTGTCAATCTATTACCAATGTGGAAACTCATTATATCGGTCAATTCTATAAGATCATAATCGCCATTAGCTAGTTTATAATCTCCGTTCATGGGATCTATGCTCACGAACAACATTATTATGTCAGCGTAAATTTTGCTAAGCCAATGTTCTATGTTCCTAGAGCTTGGTCGATTATTTTCATGGTTCATAAATTTATCAACTAATTTGTCTTCGCCAAAATGCTTTGCAAAACATGATGCTGAATTAAACGTCTTTAACGAAATTTATTGTTTAGAATCGACCACAATTTTTAGTGATTTTTTAGATTATTTTAGGCATTGAACGTTATTTATCAGTAGACCGCAGATTTTTATGAAAAATAAACATGAACTGCATCAACACTGTTAATAGAATTCGACAATGATTTCTCATAATTTTTGTTTTGTGCCAGCAAGCTCATTAGTAAAAATGATTATAAAGATGAGAACTGAATTTATACTTTTTTGTATCATTATTTTAGGCATCCAACGTTATCGATCAGTAGACTGCAGATTTTTATGCAAAATAAAAATGATCTGCATCAAAACGCTATTAATAGAATTCGACAATATTATGTTATAATTTTTTTTTATACAAGCAACTTAGTACTAAAAATTATTATAAAGATGAAGGCTGAACTTATTTTTTTTTTAAGTCGATTCAAATAAAAATGGCTCCTACACTCCAATTTTTTTTTACCACGCGAGCACTACATAACGGCTGCGATACCTCGCTTGTACGTAATTTATATCTCTACGACAATCCGAAGTGTCACGTGCAATGTGTAATTACTTGAAAGATCCAATGTATTATACAGTTCCTTCGTCGCGTCTGACAGAAGGTGCTCGATCATTTGCGTCACGTGACAAAAGATCTGAGCGGCGATACATGTATCATAATCGGGTTATCCTGATCTCACCGACAATTTATTTTATCGACGCGATTTCATCGACACCGAATTTCGCCGATGGTATCTGTTCATCGACGTCTTGAGATCATCGGAAATGTTTTGATCGACACCGTGTTTCGTCCACAGTGTTTTCATTATACGCAGTACACAGCCCGATGCGAATGTTTACATCGCCGACGAAACTTGGCGTCGACGAAATTGTATCAAATGAAATGATTGTCAGTAAAAGGCAAGGGTAACCCATTGGTTTAAGTAATAAATAAATAATCTGCACGATCATCCATGCTCCTTCCGATTGGCATAATTAATTGTTCCCCTGTTCCTTTTCCCACTGTTTAGTACTAGCAAAAGTATTTATGGCTGTATTAAGTAAAATTTTTCGAATAAATGAATATCAATTTTCCACAGACTTCTTTCCTTTAATCCATTTCGTTTCTTTTCACTATTATTGTCCTTCTATTAATTTTAATATTATTATTATTATCGTTGAACCTCAACGACGAAATTGAAAAGACTTTTTAATTTCTTGTTACGTTTCTTATTTGTACCCTTTCATTTAATCTTGCTTGTACATTTTGGACTAGTATTGTTTTTCTCGAATCTATGCAATTCTCTGCAGAACGATTATGCAAGGATTCGAGCAATCGCGTGGCTTTGTTCCAAGTAACTCGAAAGCCTCGGAATATCGTGTTCTTATTAAGACGTTTAATGAATCATCGATAGCCGTCGATGAATCGCCTTCGATGTTCTGCTTTCTCTTGGTAATGATTCGCAACGGACAGCCACGTGCCGCAGAGGGAAATCATTAGATTGATGCAGTCATTGGAGGATGGAAACGAACACACACACACCCTGTGATAGAAGAAAGAACATGAAACGAAAACAATGAATGGACAAGAAAGAAAATGATCACATTATCGTGATGAATTCATCGACTTAAATAATTTTATCATTCCAATATTAATGTACAATGTTAATGTATTATATATTATATTATATATTGTTCAATGTTAATGTACTGCCAATTTAAATTTCGGATTAAAATTCCTTCATGACAGCTTTGAAACATGAGAAAGAAATTATAGTAATAAACAAAATGATTGGCACAGCTAGCGTTTAATTGGTATTATACAAATGTTGATAAACTAATTCATTTAATATTTCGTGCACAATCTGTCGGGGGTATAACAAATGGAATTTTCAAGGAATTTAATCTACTATTAGATATCGCTATACTATTGCAAATTGCAATATCTTTCGAACCAACCTACATACGTTCTCTCGAATAGTGGCTTGTTTAATCAGAGCAATTACTTATGCTGTGTCGATGCCTTGCAGTTAATTAACAAACAGGGATATTTATGAAATCAAGTATATGACCTCGGTTTGCTTAATTCATTTAACGATCACTATCACGGCGCATTGCTCGTTCGTATTTATGTTCGTGGTTTGTTGTTACTATGTAACACGGCAGTCAGAGACAGATCGACATTGTGATAATTAAAATTTATCGCGAGTACCAACGAGATATTTCTCCCCCGAACTCGTGGCATTCAACTGAATAAATTTTGATGCACTGAACACGTGAATCCGAAAATCGATTGCCACTAAGAAATTTAATTTTGGAAAAAAAACAAATTTTCAACTTTGAATTTTTTCATAATTTTTTAAACATATTTATTTTTTCACTAATATTTTACACTTTGTTGTTATTATGATCATGATCTTTTATCTTATCTGAACTTTGAAAACCATTCATTTAACACTAGGTTTACGTAGCTCTAGAAATAACTACTTCACATTATTTTATAAACATAACAAGAATGTGTCTATCCAAATTTTTGGCCATTTTTCCAATAGTATATACCCTAAGAAATAAATTTGGTAAATAATTCCTCAGAGAAGCATCTTTACAATCTTAATAATCGCAAATTAAGAATATTAGAACTCGTCATTTTGACGGGTCCCGTAAACCTAGTGTTAAAATGGTTAGAATTTAATCGCTGTTGTTTTATGATGACCAACTTGAATCGATATACACTATACACGTGTCGATTACAATGCCGAGTAAGATTGTATATAATATATTGACAGTAGATTGCATGCAATGAGTTGATTGCACAATTTCAGCGATCAAACGGCGATTAAAACTATAAACTATTAACTCGTTTTAATTCACGTTCCTTTATTTATTTGGTCGGCAATAGTAATATTCTATTTTGCAAAATACAAAAGCGAGATAGAAATATTTGTTTCATTAATAATTTTAATATGTTGAGAATAATATATTCTTCAATTCTTCTAATCTCTCTTTTGTCATAAATGATTACAATTCTCATAATTGGATAAATAATGGGATAAAGTGTAAGAATAGAAAAGATTGATTGCAGTAATTAAATAATTCAATATTCAAGAGAATGTCTTCAATATCAGAATTAATTGGAAAACATCTGATAAGGGAAATCCCATGAAAGCTCATCCTTCCTTATAGTAATTATTCTATATTTAGGAGAGAAGAATACATTAGCAACATTGGAACATACAAGCTAATGAAAATTGAATATTTTTTGAATTGTTTATATATGCCATCGAGCTTTTATTATTAAACAGAAATCTATCCACATTTCTATTCAGATTTACTACGTCGGAATTTGTAATGAAAGTAATATAATATTTTCTAATCACTATATATAATATATTCTATATATATATATATTATCTATATTCTATATATATATATATATTCTATATATAATATATTCTACAAATACTGGAAGTTCTACTTGAATCATTGTGAAATCATAAATTAATAAAAGAGTATCTAATGCTCTAGTATTATTGAGTAAAGCAGAAATGAACAAAGCTTGTGCAATAAATTGGAACATCATCCACAAACTGTTGACTCAACGTGACAGCTGCGACGTTTCATTGTTGCGAAATTAAATCGCGAAAATGCATAACTCTTGTACAACATGAATTACGATTATTCCGTTCCGCTAAAGTATCTTGATTCCTTTCTTACATAATCGTACGATTATTGTAATGGATAATCGATTTCCGCTGATCAATAATTGTATAATTGTTGTACTACATGTCCATTTCGCAATTTATTACACGCAAAATATGCAAAACCTTAAAAGTGTTACACAATCGGAATTTTTACATGATATCGCGTGAATAAATGTTTTTTAAACAACTTCGTATATACGATCTACGGATTCTTTTATACAGAAACATCAGTTTCACGATCAATTGTTATTCCTGGTCGTACATACTATCGCTGAAGATATTTAGTCATTTATTCAATGAATTTAATGAAATATTAATGAACAATACACGTTGCCTAATTTTTGCAATATCTGGATTTAACATGAACAGAGACGATAAAATAATATTATATTTACATATACATATTTTGTGATATCATTCGAAATTCTATGCAGGAAAGCCATTTGAAAATTACCTAAAATTGTCGATTTTTTTATTGTGTATCACCCACTTAGAAATGTAAAATAATTTGTTGTTATTTAGATACTGGGTTAATTGTCGTGTACATTAGTTATAAAGTACACCACAATTTATACGTTTATTATTATACTTTTTTTTAGAAATATCCTATTTCGTTAAAGAAATGTGATCTGTCATAGGGTATGAATACTGTGTCCAATGTATAAAATGCACAAATACTTTTGTCTTTTGTCTCTGTGTGTACGAGTTCACATGTTACTGCGAAAGTGTTTGTTTACCTGACATTGAGTCTTTCTCTTTCTCAGTTTAGTACATCAAGGAACACTGGAAAGTTTACAGCGACGAATCGCTCATGGATTTTAGTCCGAGATCACATAACCTACTAAAATTTTCTTCGGAGTGAATTTACTTCGGAGTAAACGATGTGTGTGGGAGTTTTACTTGGATTGATGACAGGGTGTGTTGCTCCGATTTATCGTTGTAACCTGATACAGAGGGGTCGTGGTGAGTGCCACAAAATAGTAATTATTATGATTTAATTTGTTTATATCATTTCATTCTATTTCGAAGAAAAGAAGTGATAATTGGCGAACATTTAAAATGATAAATATTTCCTTATATCGACCGTAGAGTTGTTAATAAAAATTATATTAATGCTATCGGCGCACTGGTTCGATCAATTTTTTATGAAATTTGGAATTATACTGTTTGATCTACATTTTAATAAGAATAATTTTCTGTTACTTATCTTCGCAATTGATTTTGTGTTGGACCAGTCCTTGAGAACCTTCACGGTTTATTGATCGAACCTGTGCGCCGATAGCATTAATATAATTTTTATTTAAAATGATATTGGACAATATAGGAGTATTGCTGATTATTAGACTGTTCTTTATGCAAAATCAAAATTTTCTGAATCTATTGTAAAGAAACGGCTGACAGTGTACAATAAGGCAGTAAATATATTTTTTCATTGAATAATTTAGAAAGAATCACATTTAAAAAATTTTAAAAAGGCAAACAGTGTACGGTAAGGAAAGAATATATTTTTTCATCGAATATTTTGAAAAATCGAAAGTGATATACATAGGGTAAACTGTATTATTGCTGGCACTGCAGTAGTTATTGGCACTTTTGATTTAAACGGCAAATGTATCAAGAATTCCTAGTATAGAAAATCATTTTTTATTGCTTCTTATTTATATTTCAAAGCAACCTTGTAAGTTTTCATAACAGAGTTCCACATATGACTATTAGCAAATGTGCCAATGACTGTACTATTTGTCTTACGATTGTTATTCACTGAATACATTTTATGATAAAAGATTTATGTCTCGTAAAACTGTTTGATTTTGCTGAAAAATCTCTATTAGCTTATAATAATAGAAAGTTAAGCTCGTTTAAACATTTCAAAAGAAGATAAGATTTTTACTACGATTCTGGCTTAGGGTGCCAATCATTGTACAGTTTACCCTATAGGAATATTCTGAAATTCTTCTGGTGTCTTCACAGTTTTTTATTTCACATAGTCATTTTTGTCATAAGTGCATCTGCAGTTTACTTTTTAGAAATAATTTTGAGAAAGAAATTTTTCAGAAAATATAATGCAAGGAGATCATTTTATGTGTTAATTGGAATTTAGATTATGAACTTGAATTAATGAAATATTAGATAAAGAGGAGGAAGTTCATAGCAAGACATCTCGTCCTCATCAATGCCAGCTCCCAAGTGGCACCTCCTCGAATACTAGTGACAGTGACAGAAGACGAAATTCGAACGATTCGAATGATGCTAAGGAAATGGAACAGGTTGTGCAAGAAGCGAAACCGGTTTCCTTGGAAGGAACACCATCCCTTAATCGGCGCAGGTACACATAGCATTGCATTGTATAATATTTACTGTTTTATAATTACAATGGAGGCTATTTATACGTTTTACTATTAACCTTCGCAAGGTAATGTGGAGTCCCAGAGACCGCAGCTTCAGATTTTTGAAAAGAATTTTTATATGAATAAAATTAAATCTTTTTGTTTACTTTTTATCCTGTGTTATACTTTATCCCAAATTTATTAAAAACGAGGCTATTTATGAAATTCATTTGTCGGTGTCTAAGAGACCCCACCTTACTATTTACTTATATACTTATTTATGTGTTATTGGAACTCACCTTGCGAGGGTTAAGTATCGTTTAAAGAACTGTTAACATAAAATTATATAACGCGATATTTTTTACTTTGTTCAATAAGCTGTGATTATTGTAAATAATATTGATAGTAGCAATGTGTAAATATGTATAGAAAAATTAAACCTAATACCCACAATTTTATAGAATGTTAAGTAATTTAATTAATTAATTAAATGTGTACTCAACAAATTTAAAAAATCTTGATACGAGTGTTAAATGTCATTCTGTGTCGACATATGTTCATTCAAGAAATGTTTTAGGATGCCCGGAAAAATTGATGATCGATCTACGACAGTAGTGCAGGCACAAATTGAAGTGCATCCTCCAATGTGTTTGCCAACTACCGACGAGACTTTAGAATCGACTAAATACAAATCACCTACACCTGTTTCTCAACCAGTAAACAGTCGCAATTGTTCGCATAACGAAAGGACGAAAAAATCGTTGTTGATTAAAAAGAAGATGAAAACCTTTAAAAGGATATTAGTTTGCTCCAGGTTTTTATCATATCTTTCTACAATTTTATGACAACGACAGAGATTCAATTCCTTGAATAGATATTTTCAGATTTCTTGTGCACAATTTTCTGTTAGTACCAGGTTGTAAAATCGAGTAAATTTTTAATGAATATTTATTTAAAAAATCGCTACTAAGAGATTTTGCTTGCCTTCGTGTCCAATACCATAATTTCTTTAATTAATACTAAACCTACCAGCACCGATCAGAATGGTTCCAGATATGTTATTTTACAATTATTGAAATAATAAAAATGATTGTATGGATATCTTTCGTAGAGCACGTGTTACAATAAGAACCGTACAAAATCTAAATAATTAAGCTAAACAATTCTGCTAACCGATTGCCACAGTAATTCGATAAACATCTGTGTTCACAGCGAGAAATCCATGGTGCCCAAAGGCCCTGATTGTGAGACCGACGAGTCTCGGAGATCGAACCGCGTCCTAGCGGCGCAGTCGACGATGCTCGAGAAGAGTGGGCAAGCGAGAACATTACCATCGATAAGAGTAAGTGCGATTGCTCTCGAAACAAGACCGCAAGACGATGGAGCCTCTACAAAGCAAAACGACTCCGACGAGTACAGCGAATCTCGGAAGGGAAGCAAGGAGCAGTCGTCTTCAAGAACGGGAGCGTCGCAGGAAATGGTGACGCTGATAAATCAATCCGTTAATGGAAAATTAATATGCCACGTTCGGCAGAGGGCAACAGAGAGCAAGGCTCAATCGGTTTCAGTGATGACGACCGAGGAGACGCAGATCATTTCGATTAAGTTCTATCGCCATTAAAATGGCAACGGAACGGTGCAGAATGAAGACCCGCAGAAGCAATCGGGTGTGCCTCATCTCACGATCCCACCCATATGTGCCTCGGATTATTCCGCAAACGATACCTCGTACAGAGGACTCCCGAAGATGAAGAAGGACGCTTCTAGTTGCCCTGTGTGCAGGGGAACACGTCGGAACACTTTCTGGAAGGCGAAGGTGACCTAACATTGCTTCTGCCATCTTTTCCGAGGGGAAAGCGCATGGCATTTCGCACGAGAATGATTAATTTTTTGTTATTGCTGCGGATCAGAACGGGAATCCCGATGAAGATTCTTGATTCAGTAAGCAATACGAGGGAGTTAAAGGGATTTTTTCGAAAATTACTGCGGTCGAAGTGTCTAGAAAGGTAGCAATCGATTTGGGAAGAAGAATTCTGAGGATAATGATTAATAACACGTCCATACAAAAAGTTTATCTTCGAGTAGCTTACTTTTGAAAATTGAAGTTCCAGTCTATGATAATTGTTGTAATTTTTAAGGAACGTACCTCTAAGTACTTTTTAAATAAAAACTTTAGACTATAATAAGAACATGTGTTCTAGAATGTAACTCGTTAAAGGAGTTTTATTTCATTTTTAACGTAACCTGTAACATTAATGTTTACACTCGTGCAATATTGTGAAAATGACCTCGGAGATCTTTTTATACTGAAAATGGCATTTTCCGGGTAAGAAAATAAATAAACGAGTGAATTGCAACCGTTTCCTCTTACATTCCATACATATTTTCCTTGAACCATCAAAATTTCACGGAATTGGTAGAACGTCAAGCATTTCGTTTCCTTGCTTCTTCTAATCTTCGAGAAGTATTCAGGATAAACGACATACATAGTTCTTACAAACGTTCCGAGAAGTTTAATTGCTTCTCATCGCAAATTGCTAACGTGACAATTAAAACTGAAGCATTCTTGTGGGATACCGAAGTTTGATTACTATTGCGTAAACTGACTTGTCAATTTTGGAATGTGTGTAACGGTATCGGATTTTGATAAAACAATTTTTTAGTATTTCGATCATTTTATTTCAGTTGAACATCAACCCATTGTGAAAGTAAGATGAAAAAAAAACAAGTTGTGTTGGAATCAATGAAGAACGATGGCTCCAATAATTTTAAGCTCACGCATATAGGGAAAGCAAAGCTTCGCAGCCAAGGGATCCTACCTACAAGTTTAAAATGCATTAACGAAATTTTTACAGACGCAATTTCTCTTGAGAAGGATCCATATCCGGATCAAAACGTTGAGAATAATTTAAAACTTTGCAAAATTGCTTGTTAGTCAAAATTAGATCGAACCTATGCGCCGAAATCATTAAAAAGTTTATTCAGTAATTTATGATCGACAAAGAAGAATTTCCATTAACGAAATTATTGAAAAATCCAGAAACTATCTGCTAACTCGAAATAAAAATTAGGAGCTATATTTTTAATTTATTGTTTAATCTAGTTTTTTGATAATAAATGTTGCGTTCTATATCTATTTTCTTTTGCTACTATTATTATGGGACAAATTAAATTCATCAACTGCTACTATTATTATGGGACAGAGGGAGTAATATTTTTCGGTATCTGAGATCCGGTGACCCGTCTAGGAAGCTGAGGAAATTATCCGGATTTTTTCCAACAGAATAAATAAGATAACAATCTGTGGTTTTCGGAATTTGTTATACTCTTCGAACGTATGAATTGTCAGCATTGTTGAGTCTTTGCACATTAGTTGAAATATTTAAATTATCTAGGATTCTTCCTAAGATTCTCTGGAAATATTTATCTGTCGATCTGATCAACCTATCGTTACTTCATACTGATTCAGATTCTACTCGGATATGTAACTATGCATTTATCAACTACGAACCGACTATGAATGTAACAATAAAAGCTTTTTATGAACTCCTAATCGTGACGTTAATCACGCACTTCATTAGTTGTTAGTGGTACTCGGATGGAACGTCAGTAGGAAACGTAGCACATCCATTCTTTTTTAACAACCAATTCTGGAAAATTCTCCCGTCGTATAGTAATTTTTCTTGCATAATGATCTCTATCAAACGAACGTTTATGTTAACAGCGATCGACTGGAGGCGATCAGCTGAGTCATATACTTTGTGACTAACTGACATTGCACCATTTCTAGAGAAATGTGCATGGAACGTCACATCTTTATAAACTTAAATTTCGTTATTCTCATTTAAAAATTTGCTTGTTTTCATTAGTTGTTTTCATTGCTTGTTTCAATTAGTTTCATCAAATGAATAAATTGAACATGAACCAATTATGTCTGTGTTTCATGTTTCATGTATCAAACTTTAAATCATCAAAAACAATCTAATTCATAGAAAAGAAAACATAAAAAAGCTCGGAATAATTCATTTCATGTTTTCCATTTCAATTTCTTCGCCCGAAATCTTTTGCGATGTAGTTCGTGCGATTCGTTATAGTTTCCCCGGTGTATTAAAAGTAGAATAACAGTAGAACTGAACTTACTTTTGCGGTCTGTTTCGAAGGACAACTGTAGAAGAACCTGCCATTCTGTGGTTGCACGGTTCAGTGATGCTTCCTGTTCCGGCTTGCAATGAAACGCCGATCTGTTCGCCAGTTACCGATGACCGGAGGCCCTGTTGCAAATTTATTTTCGTATTACCGGGAAACGTGTCCTTACAGTGTACATGTTTATTGTCTTGCACTTTGCGGAACTTCAACAGGAAGTCGGAAACGACATAGAAACTGTATAATTAAATATTATTTGACCCCCTACTTAAACAAATTGTGGTCACGTAGTACACGGAGAAAAATATAGATAGATAGATAATATATAGATAATATGAATATATAAATAATAATGTATATATATGTATAATAATAATATAGATATACAATAATGAATAGATAATATATGAATATATAGATAATAATCTAGTTACAAAAAGTAAAAACTCGGAGAAATCTTTTTTTTTATGTTCAAGCTTGGGATCATATTCCCAATACACTCAAAAATATTCCCACGAAAATGTGGTCACCTAAATATTTAAAAAAATGTAATTTTAAAAATTCTGTACAAAGGAGAACGTTTTCTCGCCTACGAATAGAAGGCCTTCGAAGAAGTGACGCTGCAAACGACACTGCTACAAGTACGTTACATTAAAAAATTGTTGTAGTAGTAGAGCATAATTATTAACTTTTTAGTATTAGACTGTGAACACCTTTCGTTATAGTTCAAATATGTCGATCGTGGATCCTTGAATGTTGTTGATGCTGATCCGATCAATTATCTGTATAACCTTGAACATGCTCGGAAACCATAAATGGTATAATGATAAATTTATCTGCTCGCTTTTTGCCAGAAATGTATCAAAGATGAAGTATCAGATTTCAATGCTACGCCTTTCTTTTAGGACGAAATAAAACTCTGTTCGTTTGTCATGTAGAACGGAATTATTCTATTAGGTTGTTGCATGTGAAATGTCCGATTTTAGTGCAATGCGTTTTGATCAAGAAATACTATTACAGCTGGCAGGTTCATTGTACGTCTCTTTGAGGTACAAAGCTTACGATCCTATCTTCAATTTTGATTTACACATATAAATTTCCTTTTAAATAGATTTGAATCCAACGCCAATCAGTGGGATTGTCGCGTACTCTTTTTGTATGTGTGGAAAAACAATATATTGACGATAGCATTATGTGATATTTCTTTCGATTTTATGCATTCATGGCAAAAATGAGTGAGTGCAGATTAAAACTGTACAAAGATTACAATGATTTAAAAGTGCTGACCTATTTTTCTCAGCTTGTTAAAATTATTAAAGTAAGAATAAACTCTGCTTATGTGGCTCCAGTCACTTGCAATTGGTAAGTCGCAAGCAATTTTTATTTTGCATAAAGATCCGCAGTCTACTAATCAACGCACTATTCGTTGATAGTACAAAGAACTACAAAATGACAATCTTGTAAATGAAGCATGTGAGTGATCAAAAAATTCAATGTCTGCCATAGTACAATCAAGAAATGTGTAATTGATCAATAAGAGATAGTTGCGGTTGTTTAACGTTACTGTTAATAATCGGACGTTTCATATGCAACTACCTAATAGATCGGAAGAAATGTCTAATTTTCGAGTTAAAATAGGTGCGAAGGGTTAAACAATTATTTGATACTCCAATAATGTGCAGTGACGCTTGCAAGCTACCAGAAGAGAATAAAGAGTTCGGTGATTCTCGTAAGAGAGTTATGTGAAACTCGTTTATACCCCCACCATCAAGTCCCCATCAGCAGAGCCCATCAGGATCTCTCCTTAAACTTGCCGGGGCACATAAGGTACGCGGTAAAATTTTTGATCCTTGAAAGGTCCTTTGCCTCGCGGAGGGTATTCCCAGCGGAATGAAGAACATCGTCACAGATTTTTTCGAACGAGTAACCTCGGCTGACGCTTGCGTGAACATAGCTTTTTGTTCTGCGCGAGCCGAGAAGGAAACCTCTCGAATTGTACCCTCTCTCAAGCTGCCCGACGGATTCCTTGAATAAATTTTATCCGAAAGTTCGGATTGTCTGGGAATCGGCGGAATTCGCGGGAAGAGCAATTATACCGATCGGATTCACCTGCTTGGTGAAGCCTGGTTCGGTATTAATTGACCGTTTAAGATTTCTTGCGACAGGTATTCGAACTTCTCGGAAACAGTATGACATATCGTGCTCTTCAATAATTACACAACATTGTCTTTTATCGGTCCGCTGAACATACGCGACCGTACGATCGAGATAAATCTGAGAGCACCTGCAGGAAGAAGCCTTCACAGGTGCCATGGGAATCCCCAGGGAGATGTCGATGACCCGTCCACACGTGGATTGTTTTGGATTATTTTATAACCAGAATTGTGCAGAATTACAATTGGATTACTCCAGGAATTATAATTAAAAAGTAATTGAATTACATTGTAATTCAGTCATATTGTAATTTATAATTCAGATCTTCACTCAATTAAATTACAATGTAATTCGTAATTGCAATTGGAGTACAATTATAAAATACTTTGTAATTAAATTACATTAATTAATTGAACGAGAACGAGGAATAGAAAATACGCCGCATAGACAGCAAACAAGTATATGAAAGAAAAACATAAAAATATATCGCACTTCTTCAAAGTTCTGGGCTATAATTTGGAGAGGTGTATTTTAATTATATTGTATTTCAATTACACATCTGATTAAAATAATTAGTAATTGAATTAATTGAAAGGTTTGAATTATGTAATTGAGTTACTACGTAGTTGAATTACTATATAATTGAAATACAATGTAATTCAATTATGTAATTGAATTACAATGTAATTGAATTAGCACAACTCTGTTTATAATACATATTGGATTGGCAAGAAAGTAATTTCGGTATTTTAAGGCGAAATAGAGCCCAATTTTTTTATTCAAGCAATGCACTTTAACGAATAAGATATTTCCCTTTCGTTCGATGATCTTTTGCAAAAAAGAATAAATAAGAAAATATTTTTTTGATTAAAGTTCATTGTATGAATAACGAAATTCGGTTTTATTTCACCTTAACACTTTACCTACCGGAAGCCTATTAATAGGATTTTCAATAATTGTGCTGTACCAAAAGAAAGCATAGTAAAATGTTTACACATCATCTGCATGGAAATGAAACTAATGCTTTTACGTTTTATTCATTTTTGTCATAAATGCATAAAATCCGCTGTCTATTAATGACCATATGGAAAAAACATTTTGTATATGATCCCAATTCAATGTTACGAGGATCATGGCAGCTCCCATGGCAATTCCAAAGCAGCTCCGAGGTTCAATCGTAAGTTGACACCAGATTCGAACGATTCTTTTAACAGACGTCGATAAACGTTCTGAACTAGTGCTCGGTCGCATCTAGTTTACTGTGCTGCAACGCTCTCGACGATTCCATACATTCTAAATACTAACAATAATTAACGATCAATTTGCATCTCTGTCGTAGGTTTCATTCGAGATCCACGCAAGGTCGCCAAGCACACGTAGCACGCATGCATTGGTTATATCACGATCCCGATACACGGGAATACCGTATGAACAGCGTGGAAACCGTGCTTCGTATATATACTGTTTACTGTTTACCCTTACTCATTACCATAACCGATACGTAGTAATAATTACCGATATTTATACTTACAAGTCGATTTATTAATATGTATCACGAACTACCAATCTTCACTGTTTTTATTATTGTATCATTTCACTGAAGCGTAAAATAATAATAAATTAGTCCTGTCGTAAATACAAACGAATCTATGCTCGAGTGACACAAAGCCAATGGAATTTATTTCGAAAGGTGAACGTTAAAGTATAGAATAATATCTTCGGAATGATTTCAATGTGATCTATATTCGCAGACATTACCTTAACAGTTCTCAAGAAATCTGCATATCTCATTATGCTCAAGCTGCGGGTGTTTATGCAAAAGAAAAATTTTTTACGTCAATGCAAGAAACAGCAGAGAAATAATTTTTTCTACTTAATCATTTTAATGCTTTTGAAACGTGTCGGTAATTACATTCAATTTTAAGTCTCAATAATAATAGAATAAAATAAAATCTGTAATATGTTAAGAAACTAAAATCCGACAACATAAATATAATTCAGATCTCTTTGTTTCTGAAAACGGGAATATTTGCATACGATACTGGCAGTGCCTCTTACCACGATGTTTTCACTGCCTAACAAAAGGCTCTCGCAATATTGATCAACATATTAGTCATTGATTTTACCATCGCAGCTAATATATTCTTTCTTTCGTAATAGCAACATAGTTCTTTTTCCCAATCGAATTTTTCAAATCTCGATTTGTATATCGCGTAGGAAACGAACTGAAAACTAATCAGTAGACTGCGGATGTTTATGCAATTTTTAATTTTTGTAGGCAAATTTTAAGAAAGTGGAATCATGTGAAATGTTATTTTCAGTGGTAGTAGATTTGAAATAAATAAAAATCGTACTAAATTCTGTGGAATTTTATTTTGTAGCACTTTTCGAAAATCTTTTGAAGCCATAAATGCATAAAGGTCTGCAGTCTACTAATTAGTGATTGTGCGATAACACCGAATATCTTCGTTGCTTCTTCAGCAATTAGTCAGAAATTTTCTTAATTAGTAAACAAACAAGGAGATAATTGCATCGATTATGCATGCTCTGCCTAATGACTGCCCAGATTCTCCGGATGAATATTGGCTCTTATGTGTACACTGGCATTTATTTCATTGAAAAATACAAATAAAGATTAGCTCAATCTCCGACTCGATATAAATTTTTCTACCCTTTTAGGACATTATGAAAGACAAAGATTATCTAATTATTGTAGCTATGAGGAAAATCGTACAGTAAATTAAGAAGAAATTTTATATATTATTATCGGAAAACATTTTTTCAAAACTAGTTTTGTCCACCTTCAGCAGAAATTGTTTAAAAAACGGAAATTTTACGGAAGAGCCATTTGAAAATTATCTAAAATTGCCAATTTTTTTATTGTACTAATATCAACTTAGAAATGTAAAATAATTTGTTGTTATTTAGATACTGGGTTAATTGTCATGTATATTAGTTATATCGTACACCACAATTTATACATATATTTATTATTATACTTTTTTTAGAAATATATTTTGGGTTGTGTCACTTTTCTTATGAATGAACAAAATGATTGTATAGACACAAAACTTTATTGTCACCCGTTACAATTTCAACACGACTGTACTGGTAGAGAAAGAAAGGAAAAAGAGACCGAAATGTTCGCTCCCTCGACATTTATACTGTCCCCATTCTCTTATCAACTACCTGAGATTCGTGGAAAATGGCTGGAGTAGCTGGTTATTGTTTATTTTAACCGCCGTCCCAGGTATACAAATTCCTAGGCTCGTTCTTGCATGTCACCACATGCGCAATGACTTTCGCTAGACGGTTAATTTACTTTAAGTATAATCACATTTTTTATTTCTACCTGGACCTCGCGACTCTTTGTAGCCTGGCGGCCCCGGATCCACCTTTCGGTTTCTCCGTGCTCGCTAGAAACCTTCAAGTGAGAAATTCTCCAAATCGAGGTTTTTGCGGCCTAAGGTAGACACATTGTGCTTGGCAGGATTTCGTATCGATAGACTAGCTGTAGCCATCCTCCACTAATTTCTTACAATGTTTCACATTTCATGCTCTGTGTTAACCTCGTATACATGATTCCGCCGCTGACAAAATATAAAGGCATTTCTATCCGTAACAACGTAAAGTTACTATTTACGCTTAACTTATATTTTTATAGTTTAATTGTGATTCCGCGACACAGACAGAGAACACCAGATTTCATCAGGATCCGTCGTCAGTCTGAAATCTTGGCGATATACTTACTTATCCGGAATAAGTAACCGTAAAACTCGCGGAACTCATGGCGAGGATCCGTATGAAATATGTCGAGTCTTAGCGAGCCACCTCGGCCATAAAATACGGCAAGATTTTAGCAGCTCAACTCGCCCACGACTAGAATTATCGTCGAATCATGGAAACGTTTCGGGAAGATTTCCGGCGCGCCACCAGCTTACTTTCCCTTATTTTTCTTTTCACTTTGTCGCGCTGGAGATTACTTTCTCCTCTTAAATTTGGAAAAAAGTGTTGATTTTTTTATACTGATTTTCTGATCATGTTGTGTTTCCAGCTGAGTTGGTGTATAAATAGACGAGAATTGAAACGAGTCACAGTGTGAATACATTAAACAATTATTTTCAAGATACAATACCATTTAGTTTAAGTGATGAAAAATTTAAATACCACGAATGCTTACACTTTAGTATTAACTTCCTCCTTTGTGTATTTTTATCGTTGAGAAATATTCTAGATTCTACTTCTAATGCAAGGTAAAAATATTTTCTAGATTGCCGAAATAAAGATATTGTATTTCTATTTCATTTTAACTATAAAATAAATGTTTGTTCTGTAATAATTATATAGTTGATACTTTTACTGTCACTATTTTTTTTTAATCAAAGTCGTAAAAATTAAGTGTATTATAATAAATTTTCCTATATTATTAAATAAGTTGATGTGGTGTCGTTTGACATTTACGGGCACTGGTGTGTCAATCAGAGTTGGGCAAAAATTTTATCTAAATAAAAATGTCGAATAAAGTAGGTTTTTTCCAAGTCTGTATTAAACCCACTTTATTCGTAATTTGTGTTTAAATAAAATTCTTGCCCAACTCTGGTGTCAGTCAATGTATCAAAAGTGAACAACGTAATATTTCATAGAATAATCGAGCATTTGATATGAAAAAGAGTATCGAAAATACATACGATCACGCTTCGTTGCTCCCAAACAATAAGATTGAAACTAGGATGAGCGTTCCTTAAGCACTTTCAGTTTCGGTCCCCTTCTCGAGCAACGGCCGGACACCGGCAAAAACCGGTGTTAAAAATCGCCGAGATTACAATATTGCGAGAAAATGCTGGAGTGAGATAGGAAATACCGTGTCAATGAAACGTGCAGAGAGCGGTTTCCAGTCGATCCGTTTTACCGGCCCAATCAACCGAGGTGCTCGTTTACGTTCCAAGGGATTGGAACGCGTGCCCGAACAGGTACTGTTCCGGCAGAGTGACGGGCCAAGATCACGCCTTAACCCAAAAGCCCGCACAGAAACATGTGTATAAATGACATTGGTGAAACGCGCAAGAGTGAAAGAACTTCCTCGTCTCCCGGCGTCCTCTAGGGGAGTCACGGATCGATCGGATACACACGCTGATTCAAGGACAAACATTGAAAACATATCGGCACAGATAGAACCGTGATTTTCCGGTCCGATCCGATTGTTCCAGATTGATGAATGACTCGAAAGACAATCAGTGCTGGTCCTGAAAATGTCACCTTCATTATTATTAAAAGAATGGCTCCTTTTCTGAACCCGAATATTTAACATTTATTGTTAAAATAAAATTGTGTAAATATAATGTAACATTGGAATTCTTTAACCACGATAGCTGATTTATGATTTATTCGACAATTTTTATTTGTCAGAAAAATGGCACATCTGATTTATTTAAGGTTCTCGACATTTTAAGGGAAGATACACAAAGTATTAAAAATATTATTATAGGATAAACTTCCGAGAAGGACATACCTCCGATTTTTTTATACTCTGGATTCTTACGTATTTTGACGTGCTGATTACAAATATCATAGCGAAAATTGGCGCAAATTTTATTGTAATGGCGGAAACCATTAAAAAACCATTAAAATCATAGTTTTTTCCCATTTATTTCCGTAAATAATGATAATTTTGAAAAATACTTCAAATAAAAGTTGTAGGTCTCATCGAAATACACATTTTATGTCGTATTGATTTTTGACATAAAGACAATACTTTTTGTGAAAAACGATATTAAATGTTCAAAACTCCATATAACCCATCCAACACAAATCAAGTTTTATTGTTAATTTCATTAGTTAATACTAGAAAGGGATACCTAATTCTAACCTAATCTAACTTAATCTTTATGATAAAAATCAATAGAACATAAAATGTGTATTTTGATGAAGTCTACAACTTTTATCTGAAGTATTTTTCAAAATTCGCATTATTTACGGAAGCAAATAAAAAAACTATGATTTTTATAGTTTTTTCATGGCTTCCGCTATGAAAATAAAATTTGTGCCAATTTTCACTGTCATATTCGTAATCAGCACGTCAAAATACGTAACAATCCAGAGTATAACAAAAATCGGAGGTATGTCCTTTTCGGAAGTACACCCTTGTCAAGGATTTTCAACAAATTTTTCGTACGTGCTATTACTTTGTCACGTTGATATATTTAATTATTTCTGCGTATGCTTAGAAAATAAGAGTTTTTCTTTGAATTTTTGTTTTAAAGCGACAGGTTATATTGTGCACACAATTAATGTACATATATCATTGAAAATCATAAAAACCTTAAATAAATGAGTGAGCTATTTTTTTCTTTTTTTATTGGGGACTGTATTGTGTTTCGCTAGAGAGCGTCGATGTAATCCGTTGACAAACACTTTACAGTGTCGAAGGATGCAGAAGTTATGTGACTCGACATTACACGGCTGTCGTGGACTTCACACCGAGTCACAGGTCGCTTGTTTTCGAATCTACCGTACCGATGATGGTGGACGAACAACGCAATGGCGAGCCCTCGTAATTATTAAAATCCTCTCGGTGGCTTGACAGAGTGGTCCTCACGCCACTGGCACGCTCATTGTTGGCCCGTCAATCTCAGGACGATTTCCCATTGTAGAACCGAGTATTTGACTTCGTATTCGATAGTACGCGCGGTATCGACCGTGAAAGTATTTTCAATACCGACGGAAAAATGCTATTATTTGAACGACGAAAATATGTTGGCGAATTCGGTGCACTATTGTTTAGTTCGGCAGGTATCTTTTTTTTCAAATCATTTCGAAGGTGTTGACGAAACCGGCAATGAATGGCAGCGGGTTCTCCAGATCGCAGATAATCTAAATATAGCGTGGCGACAAAGATGATGTAAATGTCGTCTGCGACCGCGTGGATTACAGGGATTCATTTACGACATTTATGTTTCTGGTTGTTGACCCACGGCTACATTTCCTACGAATTCCCAAGAATTTCCGAAATTAAAAATTCATTTTTGCCCTAATATATTCAGTACATCATAGGTTGGGATCTGCAGAATGAAAGAGGTTCGAAAAAGTACTCAGCGTTCTTAATTTTTCAATTACTATTTCTACTAAATTTATTTAAAGTGACTATTTTTATAAAAATAACAAAAATGAATTCATTCTGATTTGTAGCAATTTTCATCGTAATATATAGCGAAGAAACTTATGGAATGCGTCTTTACAATAATCATAGATTAAAAAATTTGCAACCTGTCATTTTGGCTTTAGCTAGTTATAGTGTTAAGTAAATTACACACTTTAATTCTATAAAATTTTTGAAGATGAACTTGACAGTGATAGGCTGAACATTGTGTTGGTTGAAATTAACATATACATAGAAGATTATTGGTGGACACCTCTCATTTTGAAGAAAATTATTTCCGGGAAGGCTGACTACTGGGGTTGAATAAGGACATTTATCCGAGAAGATTAAATCACAACCGATTTCGTTGGCTCGCAAGACCCGGACCAACGGTGAAACGAATCCTTCGTTAGATCTCCGTCGGCGAGATCGCAAAACGATCTACCAGTCGCCGTATAATTGGTCCTTGAGTTTAGTTCCGGCCGAGGTCGAATTGCTTTCCGTTTCGCGTTAATCGCCTCGCCCGGACGTGAGTAATCGCGGAGCTATCGATGCATGCGTTACTCGGTGGTCGACCGAGCACACAACCACCGACGCGTCTGTTCTACGGATGGAAAGAGAGAGGTAGAGCTATTGAACCCAGATCTCATTTAACGAAAAAAAAGGGAAGAAACCTGTTTGGTTTCTTTTGTGGAAAAGTCACGGGCCGTTCCGTTTTGCATACGCGTGTGCCGGCTGTACTTTCTCTCCCTGATATTGTCTCTTTATCTCTCTATCTCTTTCTTGCCGCGAACAATCGACCAGTGTCACCAGATCAAGACTTCTCTCCCACTCCTCCTTACCCCTTCTACGACGCCATTCCCCCACTCGATCACGTGATGCGCGCACCCAATGCACGTTGCGTCCGCATCTGCGTGCTGACTCACCCGGTAATGACAGGAAGGGAGAGGGGGTAACTGTATTCCCCTGAATTTCCCCTTCGACCACGCGGGCACCGATTCCTCGCCGATCGGTTTTCACGCCGGCCGGAATGGGATATTACAGGAATTGTCAAGCGCGGGTGCTTGTCGCATTTTTCTCGCAGTTCCGCTTAGATTTATACGCTCGCTACTTACGATTTAAAAAGACCTCCGCCCTAGTTCCCGGGGTTCGAACATTGATAACGTGATTAAACAGCGTCGACGTGCAACAGACCGTGCATTAGCCGTGCTAATTCATTCTTAACCTGTCCACGGAAAAAATTAATATGTCTGTTCATACGAAATTAAGTGACTATTTAATCGGAAACGTTTTCTTTGTCAATTGCAAGACGCAGAAACGCTATAAGAATTTTAACAATTCTTCATGAATTGTCTTAACATTTTAACTGTTTTAAATTACGGTCATCTATTCTTGTCATAAGTGCATCAAATCCGCAGTCTATTAATCAGAAATTTAGGCAGCGTCCACACGTTTCTTTCCCATACCTCGGGCAGGTGGCGAATCCCTGCAAAATGGCGATGTTGTTGAGCCAATGAAAATGTTTACGCGATTGTCAAATCACACTGCTTCAGCTTAGAAATGATAATAATACAAAATGATGAATGTCTGATTCAGGCGGGAACCACACGTTTCATGAAGCAGCCTGTATTATGATTGGCAATATTTATTATAATTAAGACATATCACCGACACATATGCACCACGCACTCGCACAGTTCTACCTAACTGCGGGGAATTAAGTCGATGATTTATGAAACTGCACCGCGTCGGATATTGATTAATTAGCCATAAATCGATATTATCACTGTGCTCCGGATCAGTTCGCTTATACGTGGGCACCTCTCGGATACATATTAATCAGCCACTTATGAATCCTGGCGGTTTACACACCCATGATAATAAATATTAATACGATAAACATTAGCAAGGGTTATGAAGTATGCCTAACGGATACGTTACACGTACGCATACGTACAGAAGCATAATACGTTTTTATCTAAAATGACCAATTAAGTACTCTAACCGGCGTCCAAAAGATTGAAATTATTGCTCCCAATAATAATTTTCCCTCTTCCATGATCTTTGCTAACTAGTTTCAGCAGAATTAACAAAAGTATTATGAAAAGATTACAGAGATCACAAACATTCATCGCTATAAACAGATTTTTAATGGAAACTGCTGCAAACATCGAAGCAAAAGATTCCGTGGAATTATGAGGTTTGTAAACGTGTGCAGATGTTTATATCTAGTAAAAACGTACTGAATAATTCATCCCCTTACGTATGTATCTTCCTTCCTTTGTATAATCATGTCCAGACAATGTGCATGTATGTATTTGCATGTTAAATATATATTCTACGACTGAGCTGTATGTGTTATGAAAACATTGTTGCTCTGAAATGTTGTTCCAACTGGTGTTTTAATTTTCTTCCTTCTGTGAGAGATCGATTGCCAATGATGTCCCCATATAGCGACTACCGTTGTCAGGTTATTTAAGGCGGTACACTCGTTTCCAGGATTGCAACGGTGCGGGATTCGCCTCCTCACTTCTCGATAATACAAAAGTACGCTAGATAAAAGATCGATCTAGGGCGTCATCGCCATCAAAAGTCCTATTTTTTCGTTTACGAGATGTAATTTGCATTATTCAAGGCATGTAGCTATGAAAATAGCTACATGCGCAGTTGTATGCTTCTGAATAATGCAAATTACGCATCGTAAACGAAAAAATAAGACTTCTGAGGGCGATAGTGCCCTAGATCGATGTTTTATCTAGCGTTTTTGACTACTGAAAAACCCCATTTTTGTATTATCGAGAAAAGAGAACGCGAATCCCGCATCCTTGCAATCCTGGAGAAAGGAGTCTACTCCCTTAAGAAAGATTACTTCAGACAAAACAGTGTATACCGTGACTCCCACTAATATTCGGACACTCTTAAAAAGACGATAACTTTTTTAATATTGTACCATATGATTTGAACTTTTTTTGGGAAGCCAGAGAAATTAATTTGCTACAGGATGTGAAAAGAAATATTTTCGAAAATTGCAATTGATCGGAATTATAGAAAAAATACTGAAAGTTGCATTTTGCGTGGGCCTATATTGAAAATTTAAAAAATACGTTTTGTAGATCTGTGTCAATTAAACATATTCTGAAAATTTCGTCAAAATCGGTCGATGTTGCAATGAGCTACAAACGTTTAAAGATGTTAAAAATGGCAGATTTTGACGATTTTCGGCCTATAACTGCAGTAAATCTAAGAATTCTTACATCTTTCAATGCCTGTCGTTTCTTTCCGCATCAACCGATTTCGATGAAACTTTCACAGTGCATATAATTGACACAGATCTACAAAACGTATTTTTTAAATTTTCAATATCGGTCCACATAAAAAAGTTGTAAAATGCGGCTTTTAGTATTTTCTCTGCAATTTCGACAACTTGCAATTTTTTTCAAAAATTTTAGTCACGCTGTGCAGCAAACAAATTGTTTCAACTTCCCAAAAAATTTCAAATCGCATGGTCCAATATTAAAAATGTTGTCGTCTTTTTGAAAGTGTCCGAATATTAGTGGGAGTCACTGTATGTATAATACAAAATTAATTTGATCATCTTTAAGTAAAGTGTCAGATTGTTGATGTCACCAGGGTGCCCCTAAAATATGGTACTTCCTTGAAAGAGGTGATTCTTAGGTGATTTCAAGTAATTTTTTCCTTTGCGAGAATATTCTATGTCGAAAAACACAGGCCAATCAGAGCTCGAGTACTAGCGGCTCGCGCTAATCCTGTCGTTAGCATTGGCCAAGCCGGAAACTCTCCTCTGCAGCCGCGCTATGATTGGTCCGTTTGTTTTCGTTAATAACACCTCAACGGAGCTGCGGAGAAGATTTTCGTAAAGGAATAAGTTGGTTCCAATTCCCTCTGGAATCGATCCTTTCAAGGAAATACAACATTTTATACAATAATAAACTTTAATGAATTCGTAATTAACGAGATGAAGTCCATCAATTTTACACCCGGACAAGGTAAAGACTGAAAGGTTTGAACATGTGAAAATTTGAAGATTTTATAAACGGCGCAGGATGTTCAGGCTCATAGATTTGTTATCGAACAAAGTAGCGAGCTCCATTGTTCTGCATGCTTCTTACACGTGTGCGATCGCGTATTACGCCCCGACGTATAATTACGCGGGAATTACTCACTGCTGTTTGTCATAACACTCGCAATCAGCATAACCAGGCATAGACTCTTTTTTCCTCTCGGGTGAAAACCGTCTGAATCAAAGATATCTCCGTCTCAAGTACAACTGCTGGAACAATCGTAATGACTCCATAAAATGGCATGAACGTGAGATAAGACGAGTAAGACTTGTTAACAGACTTGAACCTATCCTCCTCGAGGTTAGGTATCATTATTTTGAAATTACAGACTTATAACTAGATCTTTATGCAAAACAAAAAATGTTTGCATTGCCAAATAAAAATTTCTTTCTCCTTTTAATTATTTATCTTATTAAGGTGAAACTAATACACTGGTGGCGTTAAATAAAAATAAAAAATGTTTGCATTGATTGCAAGACAGAGGAGCCAAATAAAAATTTCTTTCTCCTTTCAATTATCTTATTAAGGTGAAACTAATACACTGGTGGCGTTAAATCATTTAAATATGTCCACTGTTTTAAATTGTACGTACTCCTCTTTGTTATAAATGTATAAAATCCGCAGTCTACTTATAACTTTACAAACAATTTTAGAGAAACATAAATGAAACTGATGCGTCACTTTTATTTCGAAAAACATATTAAATATCGAACAATATTTTATTTATTATTTCTGTACGCCTGCTTAAGATGTGATTTGCATACTTAATTCGTTAGATCATGTTTATGGTAATAGGTACGTACGTACATCTAAATTACAGAGCTTTTGATTGACTAAAACAGTTATTACGTGTATTCTGTCAAGGTGTCTTACATCAACACCTCGTAACGACTGATTTTCCTGAAAATCGGCTTTTCCGTTGCTCTCGGAACCAGGTGAAAGAAGGCTAATGATTATCCGTATAGCGAAAGTGTGATTAAAACGGTCTACTATGTCGGCATCCAGCTATCTTCGGAGAATATCGCTGGAAGCCGTGGAGAATGGCTTTCTGACGCAATTTGAACGCTATCGAGCCGATTATCTCAAACTATAGTTGAAGAGTGGGTTCCCGACCGCCCGAAACTTGCGCGAAACAGTTTCGGAGGAGGCCCGTCGCGGCCAGCGTTCATCGGCGAACGGGACTCTGCGTAATCACGCAACCGAACGAAGCAATTAAACGTAAGATACCGAATGGACGAGTTTATTACCAGCATAATTACCATAATCGAGCCCCCGCATAGCGTCAGCAGCTCCGTTCCGTTCAAGGCCTGCTTCTAATCGATCGATTTGCATTAGGGAACTAATTATCCGGCTATTGTATAAGTTATTGTCTAGAGGCGCGTTCGCCGCGAGTAAAATCTCCATGAAAAACCGTACCGGCGATGCAAAAATCGCCGGAGAACAATCCCCGGGCAAGGTGCACCTGTGTAGAGGTGCCTGTATCCGCTACGAACGGTGCAGTGGCAGGATAACGTGAGAGGCAAGCGCGGGAGTTGGATCTTTATCGATCTGTGTAGATTAATCTTTAGCAACTCTAATGCCTTTCTCGTATAGATGGGGAATATTTCAGGAACGGCAATTGATTACAATGACTCACGAATTTGTTCGCACGCTGCTACCGCGGTCGCCTGGCCTAATTAGCCTTAATCCTGGCGAATTGGTGTTACCTTCGGTTCACTCACCAGTTACTTCTGATCCTTGTTCTTTTTTTGTTACACTTAGCACTTCGACATTGTGGTTACACTTAACTGCCTTGTCGGTCGTGTATTTATTTAGAAATTATACGGTACTATGATTGTTTGATTGAAGGATGTAACTCGATGGAAGAATACATTTGAGGCAACTTTTTCCTTTGCGGAAATGTTCTACGAGTCTTCGTTAAGGAGTTATTCACGAAAAACACGGACCAATCAGGTACGAGGGGCGTGTCGCCCAATATCCGCGCTCTGATTGGCCCGTATTTTTCGTCGATAACTCCTGAACGAAGTGTTGGAGAAGATTTTCGCAAAGGAAAAGGTTGCTAGAAATTACCTCAGGAATCGCCCCTTTCAAGGATGTTCATTTTTGGGTGACAGGAATTTTTGCTGTATACGATTTGTCCCTTTTTTGTTCCTTACGACTGATCAGTGAATGGCAACTCCATGGAACATAATTGTAGCATCCTCCAACGGACACATAAATTTCCGGGGAGAAAGTTGATGAAAGATGGAACTGTATGTATACTATGGACATCGTCCACGAAGGCTCTCTGTTACACAGCTGGCTATAAACAGACTATAATGTCTAAAATTATACTGTGCGAGACCTGAACAGGCAACGTTAACCTTGTGACACACATTCACGCACTTATGAACTTATGTTAGACTCGCATTATGATTTATCGTGCCAGTCCTTTTTTTGCTACCGTTTTTATGCGTGTTACATCATCGCTAACGTGTTCGTGGCGTTCCACACGAAAGTTACGCGAAATTTCGTAGAAGTCGTTCATTATGAAAACATCAGAATTTATTCGTTTAAAATATATTTAATGTACCCAGAATTATAATCGTTACTTATATTTCTGAGCTAAAATTGTATCCACTAATTTTCGTAGTAGTCACTTCAAGCGGATCATGATTATATAATTGATTGAAAATTTAATCGTTTATTATTTGAAGTAAGGGAAATACGATAATTTAGTTTGTAATAAAAGCCATCAAATTGTATATTCATGATCTTCTTTAAGTGACTATTTATTTGTCAGGGTGTCGTAAATCGTTTCCCGCTGCATTTTTCACTCCTTTTGAATTTAAAAATTGTTGTGGTACTGTGAAGAACAGGATTTTCTGATGCGTCCAAAAAGGACAAAACTAAAGCGTATCGTGGACGCGTAGATCAGTGATCGTGTGCGTGATAGTGAATCAGCTGACGGAGAAAAAGAAAATCTGAGAAACAGGGAAGGATTCCATTCTCGAGGAACGCACGTCGTGCCGCTAATTGTATTTAGTTTTCCCCAAGGATGTCTCATTAACTGCCACGGACTTTTTGTTTCTGCTGAATGCTTGAACTCCTTACAAAAGGAAATTCTCGGTGAAAAAAATATATGTCAATCAAGGGAATAGCCAACGGGCTGGGACGAAAGGAGTATGTGTAGGCCAGTTGGAAACCGGCCCTTACTCCATGTACACGAAGAAACAAGACCATTGCGACAGTGACGCGTCGCGTCTTATCGTCGGGATAATGGCAGAGGTGGATCCGTACCCTTTGCAGTAAAAATTATTGGAATGGAACGAGACGTCATTTATTTAATCCTCGTTAAATGTCCACGAAGTGATTGGATATTATTGAAATTACGCACGCATATAGCCGGGACGAGGAAAATTTACAACTGGTAACAGGAATCGCAATCGGAATCGTTGCGTGATTATGTTACCAGGGGAGTCACCGAGTTCCGAAGAGGCACGTACGTGAAATCAGACCGCCGCTCGGAAAAATCGAGCGGCAAAAACAATTTGACTCACCGGATAATTGTATCTTTGTGGTTCGTTTCCTCTTGAGTTTATTTTTCCCCCCCACAGCGAAAAACAGGTTCGGCGCGCTTCGTGGTAAAATCGTTGAGCATCAGGATCAAGGTCTGCGATTTAAGTCGATAGTGAGTGAATCATTAATTATGCACGGCGACATTATCGCATAGTTTCATCGGACAGTAAATTGTTCCCGATATTATATTCGGTCTCCTGGAATTCATACGTCGACACTCTCTATGGAATTATACAGTAGCTTATAATTATATAATACACAATTTGTTTGAACAATTTTTTCTGCATTCACTTTCTCACATTTATTGCCACGTTAAATTCGTATATAGTAATTTTAACACGTTGGCTGCCATGTTACACATATATACGCGTGACGGAATTATTTAATCACGTTCAAAAATGAATATTCGCATTAATATATTCGGTGTAGCACATTTTATTAGGATTTCGAAAACCGCAAGAAGATTAAAGTATTTCCTTAAATAAATCGACTTGATTTTAAGGAATTTTTGATCATCTTAAATGCTTATTCTTTTATAATAGGTCAAAAGTCAGAGGAAAAGAGTATTAAGAAGAAAAGAATTTCTTGAGGTCATGTTTATCGAGATTTCAAAGTCATCGATGTTTTTTCTAAATGGGACTACATATTTTTATCACAGCAGATTTTGTCCTATCATAAACGATACGGATTTTGCATAGTATTGCGTGGAAAATAATATAGAATATACATATAATGTTTGCAATCTAATAATTACATATAAGTACGAGTGACACCATTCCTGCGTCCGGGCGTCACATAGAGATCTATGTGACGTATTGGTGTTATGTGTGCCATTATGTGTAAACACCTTTTCGCACCGAAGACATTTCTTGATAAGCCCGCGGTGCCAGCGCGCTATCAATCTCAGATTCCTAATATTCAAACATCTTGAATAACATGTGCACGTGGATTTTGTGATAGTAGTACACGCAATTAACATTTCTTCTTGAGAATCGTGCTGCTGACGATCTTACGAAGTCTTCGATCTTTTTCCCTGTACTGTGCATCTGTTAGTTTCTGTTGTTATACATGGTGTTCCCAAATTATTTCGACATAAATCGACACGCGAACTTAGCTTCACAAACAATTATATGAACTTGGAGATTTTCAGTGGAGATTTTGTGGCGTTATTATTCGTATTATTTTATGCGAATTGTTTGTATATTGTCTCAATTTGGAAAAAGTTATTTCAAAAAATTTTAAATCATATAGATAGGACATTGAATCCAATACGAATGTTTGTATGTTTATTTAAGCAAAAGATTTTAACGAAATTTAGCACTCTTATTGTAAAGAAACGAAACCTTAATTTGGAAAATGAAAAAATTTACTTTTCCTTTTCGAAGATGAGTCTCAAAAACTGTGAATTTACATAAACATTCGCAGTTTAGTAATTCTATAGTGCAACTTCTATAGTGGAGGGAGCTTTAAAAGAAGTCGCGCTAAATAACTTGAGAACACCTCGTGCGTTAGGATTACATCAAGAGTTTGCTTAACTAGTATTTTATTCTGTAATCATGTTTATCTTCGTTTCCCACTTCACTTACAAGATGCATCGAATAATTCGATTGTAAAACAACAATTTTTAAGTGAAAGGAGCTGCTGCAACAATTAAAATTTACATTCCCGTTAACAAACTTTTACACTGAACGTGGAACTTGTATCTTTCCGACTGTCCCAAGAAATACAATTGAAATATTACCTTCATTTCGTACCCAAGTAGAAAAAATCGATTAGTATTCGTGAAAGAGAATGTATTTGCGAATGTATTATGTTTAGCACTTTATTAAGATACATCAATAATTCGCCATTTCTATATAGTTATCTGCAAAATCATTATAGTGAATTCTTGCTAAATTTCGTGCTAAATTTTTTTAAATAGGATATGTCAGAAAAAAGTAGAATTGAAAAAGTTATCGAACAGATTTCGTCAGTTTGCCAGCTGATTAGTAGCTTATGAACGGCTGGGTTATGTGTGTGTTCATTTACTTATTGTCTTGACGCAGAGCAAGTGCCACTCCATTTCCGTGCTCTTAGAGTGACCTTGGTGCATGAAAGTAAGATCTCGGCTCATTTAGAACAACGGCGGTGGAATCAAAGCGCGTGCGATCGCCTGTAAAATATCGATATCTATGGAATTATGTATTCCCAGTCCGCAGACAAAACTAAAAAATCACTATTGTTGATTCACTTCCTACTATCCAATCATCACTTCCTACTAGCCAATTGCGTGGAGCCTAAAATGTGGTGCACGGTTATTGATCTCATTTTAAAATCGTCTGGCCATCATTATAAAATCTAGACGACTTCAAAGCGAAGCAAAGTCCTGCACGATTCAGGAGAAAATATTTTAAAAATCTGCCAAATTGAATAAAATCATATTTTTCATGTCGTATGTCAAATTTCGGAGATGCTTATGCAATTTTTAATCTTTGCAGGCGAATTTCAAGAAAGTGAGAACGAATAAAATCTTATTTTCAGTGGCAGTAGCCTTTGTAGATCTGGAATAAATAAAAATCGTATTCTTACTTCTGTGGAATTTTATATTCTAATATTTTTGGAAAATTGTTAGAGGCCATAAATGCATAAAGATCCGCAGTGTGGGACATGAATATATTCTATTTAAAATTGTCGCAAAATTGAACGTCACCTATATTCCTAAAAACGGATCAAAAGATTGTCGAACAAATGGAGGATTTCTTTTATGTGAAGGTACGTGGTTGTTCCTGCAACCTTGCAGTATAAACATCGAAGCCTAATGTCTACAGGTGGGACGATTGTGCAAGAAATGGCGGACGATCGACTTACAAAATGTTCGTCGATAAATGCAGATAATGGACGTCAGTTATCTGACAAGGACAGGAAAGATTCGTACTTCCTGGAACCACCTGGAATCGGAATTCCCAGGAGCGCGTTATCGGGAAGCACGTGTGCGTCAATGTGACGGTGCTCTTTCATGAATGATCCGGAACGATGATTAACCTGCCGCTAGTAGATCGCTTAAGGTAATCGATCGCGTTCTGATTCGTCGGTCACCGTGTAGCGAGAACAGGAACGAGCGAACGACGTCGCGGCTTTTGCTCTCTTTACCTCGGCAAACCTGTGCCTTGGGAATCCACGGTGAGAGTGGAACGAGTTACTAAGGGATCAACGGAATTCACGAGCGCGCATGGGAGTTCCCAAATGCCCCTCCGCTCCCCTCCTCCCGCCGGTGCCGTTCCTTTCCAGAGTCTCGTGACGAGTTGGTGACGTCGATCGTGCCGCACGAACACGGAAACGACGCCGAAGGAAAATCTCCTCCTGTTAAGAAGAAATGACGTCGAAAATGACCTGTTGCGAACAGCACGCCGATTATTTATAGCATTCCCGGGTCCGAAAAGTTTTCCTCGATATCTGCCTCCGACGTCAAGCCCGTGTCTAATTGCTCGATGACGGTGTGTTTATATCTATCGTAAACCCTGGTGCATTTGATGACTTTCGAAATTTTATCCTTATCGTCGAACCTGCTGAAAAGGAGCCGATCCAGAGATTACTTCATGGCTATATGTGCGAGCCTCTCGTATTTCTTGCCGGGCGAAAATTAACGAATTGTTTGTTTAACGCCTCGATCGCCGAATATGGAACCTCCAGTAGCCCACGAAATCAAAATAATTTAATTAATCAAACTAAAACTAGAACATTATACTTTCGCACCCTGAAAAGCCTGATAAAATTCATTCTATTTGAATTTGTTACAATAGAAATTTATTTATACAAGCCTAGGAAAAGTACAGTGTCACCTATATATCATCAACGTGGAAATGGAAGTACTAATTGTTTTGTTGCTCGAAGATGTGCAATTTTTGCAAATTGGAAATAACAATATATTTCGTTTTCACGAACGAAAAAACATCGTACGAATTAGAGGATATTTCTTTGCAGAAAATATTGTTTCTCATCTCAGCTCCAGGCTGTAATCGTGAAAATTACACTATCGAGCAATAAAATCTTTTTTTGTTGTTCCTTCCCAATTAAAGTCTATTAGTGGTATAAATTACATAATTGTGTTAGTATCAGCTGGATTCTAGAATTTTTTGAATAATATTTTCAACGAAACAATAATTTACATCATCCAACAGAAAGATTGTATATAGCAGTGCTCTTACATTACCATAATTAACAGGCTAAATATTTTGTTTGGATCTTATAATTTTTTAATATTGAAATATATAGTAGTTACTCCATTTTCTTTATCTATATCAAAACGACTGATTTCCGATTGTTTATATTGCAATTCGTTTATTTAAAATTCTAGCAATCTTTACATGTAATTAATATGCTCTGAATTTTATGTAACTACAGGAGATTTCAATGTGTCAGATATTGTAACAGTAGAATTCAAAAATTGTTCTGTACATCCCGGGATACTCGAGAAATAGAGGAGACTTATATGCAGACGGAAATTTTCTGCCTGCGGTGCAAATTAGTATGCATCGTGAGAACTACAGATTATGCTCGACTGCCGATCATGAGTTTAATATGCCTCGATCCTGTAACGATCGATTAAAACGAGTCCATAAAAATTTACACGATTCTTATGGGATTGGAATGTGCGATAGAAGCGTGCTTTTCCCATAAGTAGTTTATATAATAAAACAGCAATAACGGAAACAATAATAAAATTAGTTGGGAACACCACATTGTTGAAAGTTAATAAATGATTTTTCAACGAGCCACTATAATGTTACAGACAGCTACGGTCACAAGCTCGCCGTGTGAAAGGGTTTTATTTTTCAAATGTAACATTCTTTCATTTCAATGATTAAAGTCCTTCGAATAATTATGAGCGCTGCCATATATGTTAACGTATAGACTGCAGATTTTTCTGCACTTATGACACGTATAAACTTGTAGAATACGAGTGCATGTTGACACGAATAATTAACCCTTCCAACGTCAGTATAGTTCACTTTGTTCGTGCTCTGATTTTTTAAAACAACGAAAATGTAGATCAGTTTATTCATTTCAACTACACTGATTCTTTTCCACGCATTATTAGGTAACTTAACGCGAATGTCTCTTCGATTGAAAGCGAGTCCTTTGTTCCCCGTACTTTTCAATAATTCTTCCAGTTTGTTAAGATTAAAATCCCAGTAGACAGCGGATCGTTTTATGCGAAATAAAAGTTGCAAGAAGAACGAGCTGTTTTGTGTTTCGCCTGCCGATTTTTCTCGCGAACAATCCGTAGTCTGAGACAATAAAGGTTTTACGAGGTGTAATTGATCGTGAAACGCGGAACTGGTGAAGCAACCTTGAGGAAGTCTTGAACAATTTCAGTGAAGAAAACAATGCATCGATATCTTAAAATTGTTTCAATGATTTTTGTGACGGATGCATAGAGATCCGCAGAGATTCTACTAATCAGATATGATCCAGCGACCGTGTCTTCTGAAAGCAGAGACAGAGACAGAATCAGAATCAGAAGTCAGTGGAAGTGTCGGGTCGGCGAGGACGCGATGGTGGTGGCGGTGTCGGCGATGGCGGTGGCGGTAGCTGCAGCCGCTGGACCACCCGAAACAAGGGTGGGGTAGGGTGGGGGCACCCCTGACCCCGACATTAGCCGGCGGTGAAGGGAGGCAACGTTTATATGCGGCAGCAATCCGCCCCGAAGGCGCATTCGCTCGCACGCTTCGTCCAAAGCGGACTTCCACGAGAGGGATCCGTTGTCGTCATCTTCAGCGTCGTCTCTGCCGCCGCCGGCTGTCGCCGTTGTTGTTGTCGTTGCTGTCACCGACGAGCCGCACGAGGAAACAAGCGGACACCGAGTCTTGGGATACTGCAAACCTGTCAGCTGGCAGTCTTCTACGATCAAAGATCACTCTCTGATCGAAGAATTGTTATCGTGGCCCGGTGATCCTAGTCAGTTCGCTCGCCGTAGACAGCAGTGAAAAGCTCCAGGCGATCCTTGTTGCCACTTCCGGTTCCCCGAGGAACAAACCGAAGAAGCGTCTACGAGGCTTGAAGAGTTTTCGCTAAGAAGAACGATCACGGAGGATATGATGGCTGTCGCAGCGGCGCAAAAGAATCGCGAGATGTTCGCTATCAAGAAGTCCTACAGCATCGAGGTGAGTACTCCGAGAATCGTACCTGAAGAAAGTTCGAGGGTCTTGTTCGAACCGTTCGGATACCTGTTGCGTGGCTATATCGTCGGGAATGCGCTTTCGTAGATTACCCCGGAGGTCAGGTCAGGTGTTAAGCGAGGCGAGAAAGCGCGGGAAGTTCGCCGCCAGTTTGAATTGCCGCGATTCTCCCGCGTTACCGTGTAATTGCCCACACTCTCCTGCACACCTTGTTCAATTATCGCACTTTCCCCCGTTATTATTAGTAACCAGCCACTTGACAGCTTTCGAACGCGGTGCTTCGACCCGTCTGCTTTAGATCGTCCCGGAATTTTCAGAATGGAAAGAAATTGTCATTTGAGATTTTTGACGAATATTTCGAGATGCTATTCACGGGAGAGGTATAGTTTGTTGTCAACATAGAGCCCCGAAGAGCAGGGTCCCCCGAGATTCATTCGACATCATTCATCGGAACTTTCTTACACGGAAGAATTCCTGCTTGCCTACGTGACTTTCGTGATAAACCTCCGGTATATTTCGTAACAGGCGAAAAAAAATGACATCCTCCGGCAGTGCTAGTGTGTACATGCACGCGCGTCCACACAAACGCCCCGGCGCGGCGGCCGATCGTCGAGTGAAATTCTCAGCCTGGAAATGAAGAAGAGTCCGAGTATAGAGAAAGTACACGCGATCGGTTATTATCGGTGTTGCGCAATATTAATGACCTTGCCGCTAAAAGAGACTTGTATTGTACTCGACACGTGAACGTCTCCGGAACATGAACAATTTCAACTCGCGATTGAACCACTTCCAAACACCGCAATCTCGACTTTCGATCCCGCTAGGAAGAACATTCTGTGACGAGAACTTGTACACTTAGCTGCCATTCATAATTATGATTAATATAGAAACTATTATATATTAGGTTGTTGCATATGAAATTGGAATGGCATTGAATGATTTGCAGTTTGCTTTACTACCAACGAATAATGCGTTGAGATTGATCGCCACATTTCGACCAAATATTATGTAATCAATGTTGTTTTTCCATTATATAAAAAGAGTGCATTGCATTGATCGACGCTGAAACAAAATTTATGTAAAAGTAAAATGATATCTCGAAATTAAAATTGAAGATAGTACCTTAAGGATCAGGACTCTTCTGAAATAGTATTTCTTGTTCAATACAATTTATAACATTTAATATGCAAAACAACCTAATACGATTAATGTTAGTTGTCTTGTCACTAGAACTACTTCATACAAATACATACAAATTTGGTTTGCCTCTGAAAAATGATATTGCAGTATCTATTAAGATTAAGACAAAGTACCTCTGTGGGATCGAAATCTTACACACGCATTCATAGCGCCGCGATGATCAGCGATCCCGTCCAGGAGCGATTCAATCAACGGCGTCGATAAATCCTGATGAACAGCGCGTAATTACAGGTTGGTCGTTAATGATCCTTATCGACCGAAGGATACCGTCGGAAGATCGCACCCGAAAGGTCAATACCGTGGCTCTTCCTGCGTTTAATTCATAGACAGCTTTTAATCGACTTGTTCTCGAGGCCGTAATATTTTTCTCCTCATGCCCGCAGAGGTGTACACGCGGCGAGCTCCGCCTTCAAGTCCCTTGAAGTATTAGAAGGACGTGTCCCCGTGCGTTTCTTGCACAACGTCTCGCGTAATCTTCAAATCCCACGGCTAGACAGTTTAATTGGCATACTGGCGAGGCCCGCGGGAAACTTTTTCATTCATGCGCTTCGGCAGTCGACTGATGCGCCGGCATCGGCATCTCCAGCTGGACAGCTTTACCCACACATATAACACCTTAACAATGGCCACAGTAATTTTGGCCAAACTTTTCGGAATTAAAAACAACGAAACTTGAGTCAAAGTTATATTGCTCTATCTCTTATCTCCTTCAGACGTTGAGAATAGTCCGTTCACAAACGTAGTAGGTAAAGTTAATTGTCAAACACAAGCGAGATTGCATCATCTAATTATGAAAGACACGGCAGTGAGTTTTTCCATGAAATTCGAAATGGCTGACTTCGGTGTTGCTCCCAGTTCCTTGTTTGCAAATAGAAAGGCGGTATCGCGTGGCCGCGGTGAACGAGGGGCTTTCCGGGAACGAAAAGCTCGAAAGTTCACGCGCGGCACGGCGCGCCGTGAAATTTCTCAGGTTGACGCATTTCACCGGAGAGACGCCAATATGTATTGCTGGCGATCGTTAATTCCCGTTACTTTCTCCGTGGCGTCCGTCACGCGTATCTTCTATGGGCCTGACAAGAGGCCGATGGGATAAAATTGACACATACACATGATTATTGACACATACAAACACAACGGCCGCCGGTAATTGAGCAAAGTTCGGGCCCCGGCCCCAGCTGATGAAATTTTGAAAAGTCTTGTATCATGCACCTTCACGGAAATGTCCGTGTCACGCTTGCGATAGCATTCTTCGAGTTAATCCCCGGGAGCGTGAGATTTCATTATGCCGAGGACCTTATCTATCGTTGCGTGCCCGTTCGGCTTCGGTATTGGCGAAGGATTGTGATTCACGAGTCCGGTGAATTGTTCACAATGAAACATTCGTAAATTCGCTCGCATGCTCTCCGATAATCGCGACGCGACGACAACTCTGACTCATTCGAACGGACCTCGCGAGCGTTCCGGATCTAGATTCTGCATTCAATCCAGGGTCCACTATCCGCGGACTCGTTCAGGGTTTCTGTCGAACCTGTTCGCAAGATAGAGGTTGCAGAACTGCATCCCAGAATATTTTCGTATCGCGTGGTCCATCGTCGAGCTGCGGACGGACTACCCTCATGAAAGGGTTCGCGCGTAAAAATTCATTCTGTCCAGTCGAGATAGACTCGATGTTTCTATATCAATAAAAATTTGTTGCGTTATGTTCCCACAAGAGTGTCTTTATAATTTTTTTGATAAAATAAAGTTGAGTTGACTTTAAAAGTGCCAAATAATTGGAGTAATCCGTCTAAAAATTTGAAAGTACTCTCGTTGCTCTAATAAAAATGATTTAATAATAATCATAATAAAAATGATTTTATAAGAATTGATTGTTTAAATATCTTTAATAGAGCACGTATTATAATAGGAGCCGCACAACGTCTAAATAAAATCAATCTTGTCATTTTTATAAGGGAACATGTATCAGTTGCTTTTAAGGCTCGGTAGGTTTGTGCAAATTTTACAGGAGAGCAGGATTTGATGGGACAACAATAAAGACTAAATAAACCTTAAGGAAATCCTCACATTCAACGTTGCTCCAGCCACCAATTCGTGTATCACTTGTCGAAGGGTTGTTATAATTAATGGTGTTGATTTATGAGAGATGAAAGTCTGTCTGGACTGCGAAGGATGAGGAGGTAAACTGTTTGTTTGTCGCGGAAAATTATGAGCAATGTAAACGGTGGGGATTGATAAAGGTTTATTAAGAAGCGTGCGATTAAAATATGGAAGATTACGTAAATGTTGCTATGCACGCGTGCTGACGATTCCATGTTCGACTTGAGAATTTGTCGATGAGATAGTCGATTAAAAAATGTGCATAATAACTTGGATTCGTTACAAAATCTCATAATTAACTGTAAACACCCTCGTTTTATGTGATGTCGGCCGTCAGTCGATCCGATCGTGTAATCATATCGCATTGCAACATCGATCGACCTCGGATCCCGCATGATAATTATGAATATGTTATAAATATGAGAACGAAGTGATTGTAATTCCAATGGCTGAGAGGCGCGGAGAGGCCCTGAACGCTGCTCCGAACCCCGTTATTCGCCTTTGGAGGCTCGCCAGATACACGACAACGCCTCTAACAACTTATGAGATCGATCGATCGATCGGTCAATTATAACACAGTAGTGTTTCACGCGCACGCACGCAACATGTGCATCGCCTGCTCGTCGATCAACTATGTTAATCATTCTATTTAAATATCGTGTTTTGCCCGAACCGATCTCGACGATTCCGCGCCGATGAGAAAAATCGTTATTAATGCACCAAATGCATTATGTATGCTGGTCGCGTAACTATTTACCATCGGCTACCATCAGTTGTCTGGGAACTTTTTTACCGGAATTTTTTCCCTCTACTCCCATAATCGCTAGGCTAACAAGATTCTGTGCAATCGTTCTTCACGCGAGGCTTCGCTTCGCTCGATCTGACCGTAGACTTTGATGCTCGTACTTGTGAAATAGTAATGACATTTTTATCAAATCAATTTCTCCCTTATCCGAACCTTTACCGGAACTTTTGCAAACAAGACTATGTGCAATCATTCTTCACGCGAGCCTTCGCTTCGCTCGATATTGGTAAACTTTGATGCTCGTACCTGTGAAACAGAAATGAAATTTTTGCGAAATAAATTTTCCTGTTGTTCTGACTTTTGTAAAATAATTCGTGGAGATTGATCACGGTTTGATACGGTTAGACGCGATATAGCGATTTGCATACGGCTCTGCAAACTGCATATTAGAGGCCGAGAATTTCCCTTTCAATATGACTGATCGTTTACATATGCAGTTCCACCGTTGTTTTTCCCCCTTTTTTTAATGAATTCACGACCAATGTTAAAATTTTGAACTTGTCCCGGCGAACCTACGATTAGAATAACTGGTTTCCCCGCTGAACTAGTGCATAACATTCCGCGGACTCGTCTCGAGGTGCATATCAAATTAGTAATAACGTTACGCGGCGTTGATTATAATGACAAAATAATGATCAACCTTGAGTGCGTTTGTCACGGATCATTACGTCGTTTTATGGGCAAAAAAACCCATCAAACATCTCGATTAAGCGGAACTCGCCTACGATTTGTTTGAAATGCTAAATATATTTCTCGAGTTACATTACGAGATAGCGAATCGATTGATTTCCTCGTCGCGACCAGCAAGACCCGTACAATTTCCATTGTCTGGATTACTCAATAGATGCAATTTTATCGAACACTTCCGTGTGAACATCAAACACGTCTTGTGTTCGACTGTGCACTAAATTAGTCCAGCTTTGCGAAAACAAAGGATCACAAATGTCAACTAAATTCGTATAGCAACGTGAGTCAGAGCAATTACTATGGTGACACGTTGTTCTACACACGCTCGATCAACAGCGGATGGCGTGGCTGGTGGATGTCGGACAGTTTTTTCTGCGCGCCGCACGGAACAATTTTCAAATCGACCAGTGTTTCCAATCTTTCTATGGTATAATCGGCTAGTGATGCAACCATTAGGTAGAGTCATCGGTCATTTATCCGTTCCATCGACGAGTACTTGGCCCACTTAGCCGCACGCGTGAATAAGGGATTACTACACAGTTTCTGTAAACCGTGCCAACCGCTTTGCTCGCTTGGAAAATGTAACTGGGTCCCACCTTGTGCGCCATTCATGAAAAGCGGTCGTTAACAATTTGAATGACAGCCGACGACGTGTCTCGGCAGCGTCGGTCTACTGCGCTGATAGATTTCTAATGAGCTTTTCATGGTCCAATCGAGTCTATTCGCATTCCGATCTATACTTGAACAAAATAATCAGAAATTCCTTAGAACCGTTCAATTTCGGAACTGTCCGCCTGATTTCCACCGGTAATTGAGCTTCCTTCTATGATTCTTAAAGACTCGTTCACACGTCAGATTCGCCCCAGATTCTTCTTTGTGGACGCGATCCCCTTTGTCCTTCTTCAGACAGGATCCGCTAATTTCCTATCCTTCAACCGCAACCGGAACGTGAAAATTCATTTCCGTGTGTTCGTTATCGCAGTCGCCGGATGCTCTTTTGTGGCCGGGGTTCGGTAGTTGGGTCAACTCTGACCGATCTCCGATCTTCAACGATTGAGCCTAACTGAGACAAAGCTTTGCTCATGAATCTCAAGCGAATAACTTAAATATTTTCAGAGAATTGAAAACATTTACGAATCTGTTCTTCTGGTTTGTTTAGAACGGGTACCCGGCGAGAAGACGTTCTCTCGTGGACGATGCCCGGTTTGAAACTCTGGTTGTGAAGCAAACCAAGCAGAGCGTTTTGGAAGAGGCTCGTCAACGAACGAATGGTAAGTATTTATTTATTTATTGATAGTCGTAGAATTAGATATTCAATTGTAGATGTTTCTGTGTTACGTGTCGATGTAGTGTTTGATGTTGTTATCAAAATTAAATTAAAATTGTACGAGATTCTATCACACTGTTCGAAAACCTTGCATAAATATTTGTAGCGTCTTGAGTTCGTTATTTTGTATGAAGCATGTCATCGATGTTGCATGAGAGTTTCGTTTGCTATTAGATTCGGAATCAGACCATCAGATTGAGATCGTTTTGTCGAGCGACGACGAGAATGTGGAGACGTTGGCTTGTGCCGCCAAGGATGGAGGTTCGTATCAATTATCAATTCCTTGGTTCTCGGTCAGCGGCGTCGATGCGCATTCAAATGACAAAGAACTGCAGTACTATCTTCTATAATTTGACTTTCGGCGCTCTGGCCGGAGGTATTAGATGTTGCATTTGGCATGAATGTTGTGATTGACTTGCAGAGGCGAAAGCGGAAGCTTCATCGGACAGTGATGCTAAGCCGGACGAAGACTATGACGATGGTAAGTGGAGCTATTGTGAACGAAAACTTCTCGAACACCAGTAAAAAGTGTAGGAAGGGTGGAGTAAATGGAGGGTGAAATAGCCCTACATTTTCGATCGGAGTTGAAAGTCGCTTTCCTGACACTCGGTTGAATTACGTGAGACCCACTTCCCTTTGCCCTTCTCTGCTTTTCAGCCGGTGCTCTCGGTGCATTTTCGAATCCACTTTATGCATTTGGAATCGTATTAGCCTGGCAGACCCAGTTTCTTAGCACTGAGTGGTTATCGTATGCTCGCGATAAATGTATAACTCAATTATTCCCTCTTTGCTCTCTCGATCCTAGACCCGGTGCCGGGCACGTCCGTGGGCGACAATAAGGGGTTACTTCATTCTTCTCCTGCTCTCACCCTTGCCACATAAAAGTGGCTGGGAATGGACTCTGAATTGCTCGATTATTACCATCCGCTGAAGTCACTTAGCGTCTCGGAATGTCGCGGGGGCGGAACGTGTCCGGGGTGCAGAGAAGTTAGAATCGGCGAATTAAGAGCTTAAGTTTTCTTCGAGAATAAATCTCGGGAAGAATCGTACGGGTTGTTAACGAATAGGATGAAAACGTTGCAAGAATCCCTTGCTGAGGGAACGTTTTCTGCTTTTAGACGCCGGATTGACCGAAGAGGAGGTGGTGTTGATGAAGACGATCGCCGAGAGTCCAGACAGCGAGCATACGGTGCAGAAAGCGGCGTTCGTGCTACGCCTGCGAGAAGGGATCGGCTCTCTGGCCAGGATTTTGAAGACGATCGAGAATTTCAAGGGCACGGTGACTCACGTCGAGTCCAGGCCCTCGAAGCGAGAGGGTCTGCAATTCGACGTGCTCGTCAAGGTCGACATGACCAAGCAGTGCCTCCTTCAGCTGATCAGAAATCTCCGGCAGAGTTCCGCGTTGGACGGCGTCACCCTGCTCGCCGACAACTCCGTCAGCATCAAAGACCCTTGGTTCCCGCGCCACGCTTCCGACCTTGACAACTGCAACCACCTGATGACCAAATACGAACCAGATCTCGACATGAACCATCCCGGCTTCTCCGACAAGGAGTACCGCGCTCGCAGGAAAGTGATCGCCGAGATCGCTTTCGCTTACAAGTACGGAGACCAGATACCCAGCATTCCTTACACCGAGACGGAGAACGAGACCTGGTGCCGCGTGTTCAACACTGTCGTGGACCTGATTCCCAAGCATGCCTGCGTCGAGTACCAGAAGGCCTTCAGGAAACTGCAGGAGGAAAAGATCTTCGAGGCTAACCGTATACCTCAGCTGCAGGAGGTCAGCGACTTCCTCAAGAAGAATACCGGATTCACTCTGAGACCTGCAGCTGGACTACTCACGGCCAGAGATTTCTTGTCTAGTCTCGCGTTCAGGGTGTTCCAGAGCACCCAGTACATCCGCCACATCAAAACGCCATTCCACACCCCGGAACCGTAAGTATTTATCGAAAAATTCTTTTATTCATACTCATTTCGCTGTCCAAAGATTTACTTAGCGCCATTACAATTTTTCGTCCCCATTAATCCCTTGCCTTACAGACTTGCCACAGACACTATCGTGTCTGATTCGGGATGAAAATTCTGAACAGATTCTGATAAAATCTATGTTAATAATTTACTTTAAACCGAAATAAAATTCTACTTTGATTTCGTTAATATACAGCTATTGGAGAACATATAGGTATACAATTTATATCAATTTTCTCCTTCTTTACGATCTACAAAAAAGTAATAAATAAATATAAATCGTAGGACAAGGGATTAATTTCCTAGACAAAAAAGAACATTGATGCTCTTTTGTTCTTTCATACTTAAATATTGACAACAAGCAAGCAGTTAACGTTCATAAGTGCCACTTTGTCACAACTTGAAGAGTACAAGCGTTTAGACGTACCATTTTCTTTAGCTCCTTCGAATCCGCGCATCAAAAATTCGCACAGAAGTGAACAGCAGGGTAATCGATACTGTGTTATGACGAGGGCCGCATCCCGTTACACAGAGTACCGCGATAATACAATTTCCGTGCCTCTCTAAGCTCGTAATGGAGCTCTAATTGGCTTTTAACGACACGATGGCGTTGATAATTCAGTTTCACAGTTGCGAACCGTTTCCGAGCGAAAGTAGCCTGCGATGGGCGTCTAGTATCGAAAGTATTTTCTTTTGTCCGGGAATATAACCAGGCTGTTCCGTATGTCTCAACCGGTATATCAAAAATAACGTCATCTCAATCGGAAATACTGTCGACGTATAATAATAGGATTAATTTCCATTCTATTCCATTTTAATCAATTAATAAATATTATATTATAATTAATAATATTAAATTAAATAGATATGTTACATTAGGAACAATAGAAAGAATAGTGAATCTGCAAGAAGTACCATCAGAATGGTTCCAAACGTCATAAAAATTGTTTACAGTAGAACCTCGCTAGTTGCAACCTCGTTTCGTGCAACGTGCGAGGTTCTACTGTACTTGTAATAATGGTGTAGGTAAAAAGCATTTACATTGTTTTCTTGATTTACAGAGACTGCATCCACGAGCTATTGGGACACATGCCCCTGTTGGCCGATCCAAGCTTCGCCCAGTTCTCCCAGGAGATCGGTCTAGCGTCGCTCGGTGCTTCCGACGAGGAGATTGAGAAACTGTCCACCATCTATTGGTTTACAGTTGAATTCGGCCTCTGCAAGGAGGGTCAAGAGGTGAAAGCCTACGGCGCCGGTCTCCTCTCGGCTTACGGAGAGTTGCTCCACTCGCTCAGCGATAAATGCGAACGCAGACCGTTCGAGCCGCAAACAACGGCCGTCCAGAAATATCAGGATCAGGAATACCAGCCGATATACTTCGTCGCGGAGAGCTTCGAGGACGCTAAAGAGAAATTCCGTCGCTGGGTGAGTATGCGCAGCTCGATACCGGAGACTTCAATGCCAGACGCGTTGCGCACTAGTGCCGTCAGCCGCCAGCCCTCCTACATCGATCATTATCGCGGTGATCGCCATGTTGTTCATTCACGACCGACTGGTTGAATTTGTTCGTGGAAATATTAATTAATTAACCCTCAACCGCCCCTCATTTCTCCGACTTAGTATTTGTCCCACGATATCGAATTAACACTAAAGTCAAATCAATTTGTTAGGGAAATAGATAATTAATTTTATAAAAAGTCGTTGATCTACAGAGTATTCGAAGTGATTATAAAACTTAAAAATAACGAGAACGTGTTTGTTCAAGTTTTTATTGATTTTTATTATAGTATAAGTTCAAAGAAATGAATTTATTAATATTAAAATCGTAATTAAAAACTTTTTAAGTCAAGAAACTATTTAATCAAAATCAGTGAAAAAAATATATTCTATTGGCACGAGGGACGGATGAGCGTTAAATTTTAGAAGTTTCGAAACCAACAAGTATACAATTTTGCTGTGATTAGATTGAAGTATTTTTGAATTAGTTCACATTTACGAATTATTGCGCAACGTTCGTCTATATAGGAGAAGTTACATTGTCGCTGACCATGAAATTTTGTGATTCAGGTGGCCACCATGAGCCGACCCTTCGAGGTGCGATACGATCCACACACGCAACGCGTGGAGGTGCTCGACAGCGTCGACAGGTTGGAGAACCTCGTGTCTCAGTTGAACACCGAAATGACACACCTCACGAACGCCATCAACAAAATCAAGAACTCCTTCGCGTAAGTTCGCGGAACGAGCCCATCCCCGTGACAAAAACATGAAGAAAATAAACCGGTTGTTTCTTTCGCGAATCGTCGAGCTTTCCGATCGATCTTCGGTGTAACCTAGATAATTACGATGCTTATAGTGTACTGTTACGAGAATTCTAACATAATCGTGAAATTCAAAGTTTCTATTTTGCAACTTCTGAGAGTTCCCGAACTTGCGCCCTGCACTTCGAACGGCGGAGAAAGGGTTGCGAATATTTTGTTGGAAGGACGTCAAGGTCTCGATAGGCTCGGCGAAGCACGTCACTTCACATTGATGATCATTCCTCTTGCGCATCGAATCGTTCTCACTCTGTGTATAAAGTCGCCCATTCGCATAGTCGTGCGCGCGTGCGCGTGGAAAGATTGTCGGCTCGAGGTACATGTGTAAATCAAATTGAAATCAGTTGCGTTATTTATTGAATTTTCAGTATCAGATATTGCATATCTTGTGAGAAGTATTATTGAAGAACTCTGTGCACCGAAGTATTACTCCTAGCGATAAATAACGGCAGAGTCGTCTTTTGATGCCGCGATAGTGCCCTCGAGCTTGAAGAAATTTTCCGGCAGCCGCACGCGTGTACGCGTTTCATTGTTTTGTTACATTATACATATTTTATTTTGTCGTAGGATTTCATATAATTATTATTATTACCGTTATTTTAAACGTAGACTATTCACTACTGTGTATCGAATTGCTTCGTGTAGGCAAACGTTCAATATCCACCGCGATAGAAAAGTATTTTCGCGCGTCGTCTACACTTAGTTTAGCTGTATAGCTAGACGACTAGTATTACAAGACAAAGTAGGTACTTTATTTTTGAGAATTATTAACGAGACCATTAATTTCTTGGGAAACACGTTCAGCTATGTACCGGTACCCCCACTACCAACTATTTCATATTGCTCCTACCGTGCTTTATCTCTCCAGCCCCCTCCACAGGAGCTTGGTGGGGAGAACCCAGGAGTGGGGGAAGGAGTCGTCGTTGAGACAGGAAATGAAACAGCGTGTTCCCAAGAAACTTGTTGCTATTCACGAATTTGCTTCGATAACGAAGTGACAAAGTGTTGTATTAGAAACGCACTGTCTAGCGTTTAGTGCGAGTCCTTGCTTGTGCACCCTGCACTTTTTCCCATCGCTAACTCGTACCAAATACTGTTCCAAGTTCGTATTAACGCGCGCGCCGTTTTCACGCTTGCTCAGCCGTAGAAAAATATCAGCGCGCGCATACTAGGTTTCCTTTGTATAATATTGTAAAGTACTCAGAGCATAATAAAAACCTAAGATATGAATCTTACACGTTGTACTGTTCACTCTGCCCAAACTTGACATCTTCACTGTATTCAATATCTTATACCAATATTTTATATATATTATTATTGAAAAAGCCTTTCTATGTATTCGGACTGTGAATGTATTAGTGTTGCAGAATATTTAAAAATATTGTGTCGGTTCATATTGAACTTGGTTCCATCGTTAACTGAAACAAGTCTGAGCGAAGTGAAATTCGCTTTTTCATGGTTTGCCCCGAGGCGAATGTCGCGCTGGTGAGCATCTCTGCTGCCTTCCGTGTCATTCGAAGCATCATGACGATGCCCACGTAAATATCGAAGATCAGCCGATGGACGGAAGCTCGTGTCCTCTCGAGCAGTCATGAAACTCTTGGCCGTACTCGGTGTACTCGTGATACAGTGCACCGCTGCAAAATCATGGAACAGCGACAGTAAGTGGCAAATGTCGGAGTTGACCATCGAAATAATATTGGCGTTCACTCGCCAGGTTATTCGGAAGAATCTTTCTCCCTGTTCGGCTGGATCAATTACTTCAAACGTCTCTCGTTGATACTGTTAATACTGTCGGGAGTGATTCTGTATTATATCCCAGAATCCCGTCCGTGTGAGTAATCAATTGGTAAATAAAAAAATTTTCAAACGTCTCGAGAGGACCTACAAAAATCTAAATTCTACACAAACGCTGCTGTGTTCAACAAAAATATGTTTATTTTTGTTGTTTTAGGCAGTTCTGGATTACTTTCTTTAAAATTGTCCAAACTTTTACCAGGAGTACATTTTTATTCGGACCACTTTTCGAATTTTTTTACATTTCTCTGCTAAAGTACTCGATTGATAAAATTTTTCTATTTAAAATAAATTTTCTAGAAATTTAATACCAATTTTAAAATCTAATAATTCAAAATTAATGTTCACTATTTGATGTTATGATTAATATAGATGCATACTGGTCAGTTCAGATCAATATTCTGTGGTAACCGAATGAAAATGTAATTTCGCGAATCATGTTAATAATGTACTTCGTTTGCAGATGCACGCAAACTCTGTTGCGCTATAATTGACATCACGGCAAACACTTTGAAAACGGCACTCAGCGCCTGCGAAAGCGAGTATATGTATGAAACTATTAAATCGAATTATCATCGTGCGAGATATCAGCAATCGTTAAACCGGCGTTCACAAGAAGGTATAGAAAATGAAAAGTTGAGGCGTGCGCAGGCTTGCAACTCGAAGCTGAAATCAAGTATGGTTGGCGATAGATTCCAGGAGTCAGTTTAAAGAACGTTGTTCTTTCCTTTAATGTAAAAATAGTTTTCGCGAACGTGGCTGAACATGTTTTACTCTAAAATGAAGATATTACTAGAACTAAATACGTCCATTATAAATCATATTATAAATAGATATGATATATTCTGTAGAATTCGGGAAAAGAAGAAACTGTTGATGAAGCAAAGTAAAGAAAGCCGACAGTCTCGTCAGTACCTACGAAAAAGTATCACTAAAGAGGATTTGCACTCACGCATGGAAATAAAGCCATCTTATTTTTATACTGACCGAGTAGATGACGTGGCGAAATACGTAAAATCGAATTTACGTAGTGCGAACAGGATCGATGGATCTGTCGAAAATTATGGACTTCTAATCAGGTATAATTACCGTAAACATAAGGCAAGTGTTGAAATATTAAAAAAAAAGAAACAGAAATTCTTGAATTGTTATATTCACTAGATTTTAGTAATCCAAATTACGTTTTCTATCAAGAAACTGAAGAAATTGTTTTTACTATTACTTATTACAGCGGGAGTCCACGTGAGATGGCCATGCTCGACCAGAAATATGAAAAAGGTGACGTCATTTTCGTTCAAGATCCATACTCTAACATCGAGAACAAGGAATGCGGCACATCGACTGATAGATTGTCCATGAAAACAGACGTTTCCGTTTCGGAGCAGGAGGGGCCAACGAGGGATGACAATAACTTCACAGAATCGGTAATTTAGTCACGAATACTTCAAGTTTCGTAAAACAATCGTTAGAAATAAAATAACTAGCAAGAGATCAAGAAATAGTGTCTGTACAACAATTAGTATTAGGTGTGCAAATAAGTTCTTTCCCCTGTTTTCCAAATTCAAGATTTTGTTACACAATATGTAATAAAGTCTTGTCTGGTGACTCCCAATCTTTCTGCCAATTCTTCTTGCGTCTGGGTCGGATTTTCGTTAAGCAATTCCTCTAACTCACCGCCATCGAACTTCCTCGGTGCATCTGAACGATCGTCGTCTTCCAAATTAAAATTTCCGGCTTTAAATCTTTGGTACCACTTTTTGCATGTTCTGTAAGATACAGCGTTCTCTCCCAGCGCCGCACAAACTATTTCAGTAGCTTCAACAGCTGATTTCCTAAGCTGGAATGCAAAGAGTAACCAGTAACGCAAATGATGCTTCTCGCATGCCATATTGCTTGAAATTGTTGGATAGGACTGGGAACTCTTAGAGCACTCATCACGATTCTCCTTAAAACTAAAAGAACATTCTTTCAGATAGCACCAAAATCGGGAAGTAGAAATTCGTATTCAGTCAGAAGTTATGATCGTAGGAAAAAAGAGGAAGGAACTTATTTGTACACCTAATATTTTAATCGTCAATCCCATCTATGAAAACTAAAGGACATTGTGGAGCTCAGGTCTCTGTTGATTCGATCCTATAACTGCACATTGCAAAATTACTGTAGGGAGCGGAGGCATACGTCAAAGACGTCGATCTAAGCTCTATATCGGAAGGGAGAGCTTCAAGACATTACGATCATGCGACGTTGTACGAGTCGAATTCGAATCAGTGCGGTAGCGGATGTTGCGGTGGAGGCAATGGTTGTTCGATGTCATCTGCGAAAATAAATAATAAGGAAGCTTCTGACGCGGAATTATTAGATGAAACTAAAAACGTGCTGAAGTAATGAACTTTCTGTCGCCGTATACCAGTGCTGGGCACGGTTGGGGCCCCTCAAACGCTTGCTTCTCTCACCAACCTCCCCTGCATCGTGTCGCCAGATGCAATCCAAACGGATTGTATTCCCTCTCCTGAACTCTCCTCCTTTTCCTCTTCCACTATCCCATTCCACTACCATGAGCACACTCCCCACTAAGACCGTAGACTGGTCGCGCAACGTGTCACATATTGCTCTGGTCATCAGAGAGGGGGTACTTGTATTCCCCTCGATTTTCTCGATCTGGCGACACTTTCATGCAGCGCGTCCTTTCCCCATGGCAACAACGCTACTGGAAAGAGACAGTGGCCTCTACGGTGGGGTTTGTCTCAATTGAGGCAAGTGTACCCAGCACTGTATAGATTATTATAGCAAACGCTGCAAATCAATGAAATTTTTTTGTCCGGAGATCGTCAAAAAGCATGATAAACCCGAAATCGCATGAGAAGATGGAAGATAGCTACATGAGCTATGGTCGTGATAGTCGAATATTGAAGTCGAGTAATTTGAGCAACGATCGAAGAGTGAATTTTCTGAATGATGATCAAATAATGACGCAGGTAATTCACTGATTAATTTCCGATTTAGTTTAACTTGAAATTGATTACTCTTCCTTTCAGGAACACGAAGAAACTCCATGTAACAGTATATCTTCAAGATGTGTCCATAAGAAACAGTTAGTGGGTCACCGTAGAAACGATGTTCCCTATTTCACGGATCGAGGAGGCGAAGCTGACGACGAAAATTCTCAGTTCGGAGGGCGAATACCTACGATCTACGATTTCGATGAACCACCACAGAGGGAGAAGCACGCACACAAAACGTATTCGGACGACTCGATCTTCGACATCGACGACTTTTATACAAAGCCTATTCTGAAGAGTACGTTAAGATCACAATAACGCGAATCGTATCTTGAAACTATTCATTAACACTGGAAGTACCAGGTGGATCAAACGATCCATTTTTCGAATTTGAAATCTGTCGCATCAAATTATTAAGTAAATTGATTTTTGTGTGTGTGTGTACCTGCTGTGAACACTTGTGAAATGCATTTTCGTCCGTCACCTCGATGACACGGTACTTTTAGTGTTACAAAAGCGTCTTTGTGGGAAATTAAATAAATTCGAAATCGAAATGAGCACATTCTTCTGTTCTGTTATTGTAATTATTTACGATCAAAGTAAAAGATTGAGGATTGAATCCTCATGGATTGGAAATCCTTTAAAACTGTAGGCTTGTCCACATAAGTGGAGCGCAGATAAATGGCGTTCCACTGTACTTCTTATTTCGGTATAGCAACTGGGCGCAAAATGACTATTTTTATGATGCAGATCGATTCAAGCCTGCCTTATTGCGAGCGGTAAATTGGATCTTCGGAGGTTGCCCGGAGGCGTCGAGATGCAACATGGTCGGAAAGGAAGAGATCGAAGAATTCACCGACTAGTGGCTCCTCTAGCCAACAGGCCCATACTCGAACCGTCGCGTCGGCAAGCTTAAACACCTGCCGTATCGAAACGCTTCAGCGGAAAGCCACTAAATCCGCAACGCCGGTCAGCTGAAAATCAATCGACGCCGCGCGGAATCCAAAATAAATCATAAATACTCTGGCGAATGCTTATTTGCCTCACTTTGAGTGCGCGGACGGTTAGCTGAGCACGCGGAACCGGAAAAGTGTTTGCTGGTAGTAGACTCACAAACAAATGTCCTCTTTCCTGCACCCGGAAGGATTTCGGAGCCGAATGTTCCTCGAAGTCGTGAATTATTTTACGAGCGCGCGCGATCCTCGTAGTCAATATTTATCGCGACTCTGACCGGAGTGTTGAGCGAGTTTTCGGAGCTGGTCAGGAAACGCACGAAAGTTTACGAAACGCGACCTTCGTCCGCGCGCACTCCCGTACCGGAAGTGGATATCGCGCGTACGTGGCCTAAGAGCAATAAAGGAGGCCCGACTCGCAAGCCGCCAAAAGAGAATGGGGAAAGACAGTCGCGCGGAGACCAAGAAGCGCGTCGGATCACGCAACGGAACCGCGAAATCATCGACGAGCACGTGACTCGCGAAATCATCGGATTGACTCTGGTCCCGTCACTCCCCGCTGGATTTCCGAGTATCGATAGCAATCTGAAGCATCGATCGGTACCGCGTTAACTTTCCGACATAGTTCTCGCAGAATCCGGGTTTGAAAAATTCTGGTTTCGCAGTTCTTCCGTTTCGACGAATTGCGGGTTTAATGTTGAAACGAGTTGGTGGAAAGTGCGTCAGGGAATGGTGAAGAGACTGTACATCGGAGTGTTTTAGGTGAGCGGCGGGAAATAAAAATAACGCGGAGTTTATAATGGCTGGGAAAGTGCCGCGGGGATAATCGATAGCGCGACGATTCATTCGAAGCAGAATATTCTGTTGTTTCTCTTATAGCAACGCGGCACGGAGTATGTATACACGTATATCGGATAGCGGAAAAATTGGCGGGCCACGGTAGCGTTGTTTGGTGAGCGGAATACGATTCAAGTGCATCGTTCGCGACCAAAACACGGTCATGCCCGGTACCCGATGCCAGTTCACCCGTAACTCGACTCATGTGCCGCCGCGGTACATTGTTAGACGCCGGGAGTAAATTCTTCAGATTCCACGGGGCATGTGCGAACTGTTCTATTAATGTACACTCATCTCGTCGTCGCGTCTCTGTCGGACGAGGGCCGCACACACTTCGATCCCGCTCTTTCTCCGCTACCATTCCCCTCCTTTCAGCCGCAGGTCGGTATGAAGAGTGTGCGGCATATTTAAACTTTCGTTCGAAGGGGAACACGAGGCGAATGCCTCGACCGATCAACGGAGATGGTCCCGTTTCCATTTCGATAAAGGCGTACACACCGGGACACCCGGTAAATGGAGCAAAAAGCCCCCGATCTAGGAACAGAATGTACAGATCCGCGATGGGTATACCGAGAGCATAAGTAATTTCTTCCGGGAACCGGTGAGATCGCTGTTATTGCAGCCAGCCAATACATCTGTATTATTAACTAAACCCGCGTATACGCGTACAGTTTCCGGCAACGGCCCGGCCCGTCCCGGCCCGGCTCGGCCGTGTTTTCCTTGGCAAACGCGACCTTTGCGACAAGGCAACACGCTCCGTTCACCTGTGCATCAGTTTTCGGGATGTTTTATATGAAATTCGGAGGCGTTATCGACGCCCGTGGATCCCGGCCAACGAGAGATGTAATCGTGACGAATTTTTCCCGGTTTCCACGTACATCCTCCTCGCAGGGGAGGCACAGATACTCACACTAGACACACAACACCGTTCCCCACTCGTTCGACGTTTCCATTGTAGCGCGCTACATGATTCTGTTATGCTTTGTGCAGTGACAAATGCGCGGAGTATGACGTCAAATGCGATTAGAGGTATACGGAGGAAGAAGAGCTCGCTATGCGAGGTAAAGGTGGCTGTGATCGGAGCACCCGGAGTCGGGAAGAGCGGTGGGTATAACACGGTTTATCTTCTGCCTTAGCTCCTGTAGAAAGAACCCCCGTCGATTCTCCATTTTGTCCAGTTCTAATCGAAACGCTTATGCATAGATCCATCGTTACACTTCTAACAGCGATTATCTGGGGCTGCGTGCTGTTTCTGCTTTCGTTCTCCTTGTTTTGCCTCCATCGGCCACGTTTATTTCGTTCAAACCCAGCAGTAATTTTAGAAACAAATGTTCCCCTTCATTTAGTTGCGGGCTCTTTGATGCCGCACACCTGGACTCCAAATCTACGAGGATAGATCTACGGAATTTCGGAGCATGCACGCTTCAAAATTAGCGGACGATCAATCTCCCGAAAAATTGTGCTTGCTGATTAATATTTTTGAATTCTTCGACAGAATTTTTTGGAATTTGTTCTTATCTTTTAGCAGTCTTTTTCCAGGTTAAAATGAGTTGATTTGTGGAACTGATTGTAGATATATCCAGTTTATTCGTTTCTCGCGAAGTGCTATAAACATCTAACGATCATAAAATCGTTTAATTTTATTGCGATAGAAACCGCGTATGACGTTAACCGTAGTCGCTGCACACAGTTCAATGTACAGTTAGAAGTCGTTAGATCAAGCGCCGGCTTGAAGTTACAAGTAATAAATTCATTTTCTACGTCACACAAATATCACAGTATTATATTTTCAACTAACAAGCATGTGCCATAATAAACAAACTTTGCGAACGCATGTAAAATATTTCTTGTTCTAATTATATGGTTTTTACTGTTTCTAACTAACCCCTCTTTCTGCACGTTTTAATGTTCATGTGTAAATTTTCTAACTCGTTAAATTAAGACTACTAAGATATAATTGTTGTCTATTCTATTTGGAAACGTTCTGCCATTTTGTCATTACTTTTTCTACATATATATATTCTTGCAAATATCATCGGTAGACTAAAACAAAATGCAACGATTTTGTGATCAGTAATTCATTCAGGGATCACGTTCATGATTTTGATGGAATTCTGCCAGTAGTATTTTAAAAACTTTTGCAAAAGATAATCCAGAAGCGCAGAAGTTAATTTAAGCGCAAATGTCCTAACGAATGTCCAGACGATAGGCGAAATAAGAAACGTGTGATTAGGACCCCGAAGAAACCAGCGGCGTGTATTTTCGGGCGCGTGTAAGGCATAGGTGAATAAATAATTGGTCGGACCCCTGCAGCTGTACGTCCCACACTGACCGCGAATTGTGTGTACACTATAAATAAAGTTTTATTTCAAAACTTGTTCGGATCGCGTCTTATAAAAGATTACATGGTCAATTCTCTGCGAATAGAAGACGTCGACCGTTCGTATCGCCTTTGAAAACTTACGGCACGCAATGTCTTTCTTGCAACGAGAGTTCCGATGTATTTTTAACCTGCCTGCGAGAGGCTTTCCTTTTTGTTGGAAAAAAAGTAAAAAGGCCAATTGGACCGCACAAATCGATCCGCATAGGAAATTGGCACGAAAGCCCGCGAACTTTTAATGAGGCACACGAAGGAAAATGTCGAAATGATGTTGCTCTAAGGATCCTAACGTAAATACACCGATCGCCAATAAATTCGCCTCGAACGAAATGTTCAGGCGGTCCTGTCAATCATGAACCAAATTCAACCGCAGAGTCAGCGTTTCGATTCTTTAAAAAAAAAAAATAGAAATTTCACTGCTCGGAGAGAGAGCATGATTTCTCGAGTTTAAATTCTCTAATGAAGAGGCCTTCAATGAGAAAGCTGAAAGTTAACAATATTTCTAACTCCGGACCATAAAACGCTTTTAGACGTTTGCAAAACCGGTCGTTTTTCATTGAATTCGAGATGAAACACATCATGGTGACGTTTAACGGTCGTGCAAGGTTTTGTGGCGCCGTGGCAGGTTCGAGTTCGAGGTAAAAATAGTGTGGTGTACCTTGAAGCAGGTCACTAGGCTATACCTCTCGTTTCTCTCGATCGAATGTCGGAAGACCTACCATATCGAACGAGATTCTGTCGATCTTTCGAATTTTACCTAGAAATTCATCTGAAAAGATTCTATGGTCTAATTAAAAAAACGTTCGAAGAAATTCGAAGCTATTTCGATCATCCACATCGTAGTCTTGCAGTGATAAGTAGACTGCGGATTTGATGCATTAATGAGAAAACTGAATAAGCTTGAGAGGATTTGAAGAATATTCTTACAATAAATTCGATTCAATAGAACTCCTGCTTCTTACAATCGAAGCAAAACATTTTTATTTTCTAGAAAAATCTGCAGTCTAGTAACAATACAATGCACACAAGAATATGTAGACTGCACACCAAGCCAAACAAAGTTTAATCAGATAGAATAATTTTTCTAATCCCGCTGTGTTAATTATTCACTGGACACATCAACAGTGTTTGCTATTTCTGCATTGCAGCACTGACGGTGAGGTTTCTAACCAGAAGATACATCGGGGAATATGATCACCAGTCAGGTGAGGAACATCTCAATTTACAACGCGCAGCACACTCGTGACAATGCGCGGCCCCTAGCCGCGGTATAAACAACGATTAAATGCGGGCAAAGTTGACAACAGGTGACGTGTTTTTCTTTCTTTTCCTGAAAAACTGCCAGCAACTGTATGCCTACCTCAAAGATCGCATATAACGCTCCCTACGCATACCTCGGTCCGCGTCTGGGCTAAATTTATCGAAGACGAATTTGACACTAGACAGGACCAGTACTAATGCAAGGTTGATACTCGAACGAACTTCTCGTTTTGTACAAAGAGACAGACGCGGATAGAAGACAAGCGGCTTTCTTGCGAGCATATGCTCCGCCGAGGTTCTAAAACTGGAACAGACTGGAAAGATTCATTTAGCTACCTGATCTCGATTTTACACGAAGCCCGCACGAACATTGCACAATTTCCCCCGAGATTACACTGCTCCGATTTTAATTTTAAGTAGCCTCAGTCCGTTTCCGGATAAATTATTGTTCGAACATAAGATATTTTGACCTTCGTGCTTTTTTTATAGAGAACAGATACAAACACGAGGTGCTAGTCGACGGTGAACCTATTCTTTTCGAAATTTTGGATACCTGCCCGAAGGTAACGGTTCTGTATATGCAGCGTGTATACTGGACGTATTAATTAGGCAATCGGAAGCGACTGTGAAACTCTCATCGTTTATCAACGATATTTTAGAGCGAAGACGAACTGCCATCCGCGGAGACTCTCCAATGGGCTGACGGACTGCTTTTGGTCTATTCGATAACCGACAGGAGTTCATTCAATTTTGTACGAAAGGCGAAGGACACGCTTGCAGTGGCTGATCCAGAAGCCACGATGCCTCTTGCTATGGTGGGAAACAAAGCTGACATGGTACACTTAAGACAAGTTAGTACGGAAGAAGGGGAGATACTTGCGAAGGATTTCGAATGCTGGTTCAGCGAAGTGTCCGCGGCTGAACAGGTCAGCTATTTGGTTTTACTTCTGTTATGAGCAAACATTTCAAAAATATTCAAGTCCTCACTGTCCAAGTCCTCAACAAACAAGTCCAAGTTACATTCTGTACAATTTCTGTTTGAATAAGTTTGAATAAAATGGAATTGATGTCGGATTATTTATATAAATGTCTAACAACTACCTTTTCTTGTCAGAAATTGATATAAGTAAATGTTTTCAGTGATTCCACAAATCTTATTTGAAAAATGATCATTTTCTCTAGGTCACTCAAGTCGCTGAGTCTTTCCATGAATTATGCCGGGAAGTTTTGGCTGCCAGAAGGAGAAACAAACAATCTTTATTGGACAGGATGCTTGGTAGCAAAGCTACACGCGCATATTCGCGAGGGAAAAGCGATTCCGCGCTTCCGAAGGATTAATGTACACAATTTCTTAATTTATTCACACGAACATCCATTTTGAAATCGTGGGAATTATTTTTATGAAAATTTACGATGCTGTTTTAGGAAAAAGAACGTGAGTGCATATGTTTTATGCACTTGTTCGTACTTATCAGTAAAATTATAAGTACCAAAGATTTATGTAACACATCATGTAACATTTATAATTTATATAGTAATCGTATTTATGTTATTCATGTTAAAGAATTCGGTAATACCAAATGGAAGCAATATATTGATATTATAGAAATTAAAATTTACACTAATTAATATGAAACTGTAGTGCCAAGTATAAATATTTAAATCAATATTTAATGTTCAATACTGTCACGTTATTTAAACATATACAATATTTAAACACATTTAGATACATCAGATTATATCAGTTGATCTATATTTATTTTGTACTTACAATGAAACGTTATGACAATAAATATTTTACTTATTTATTATATCACTGTGATATGTTATACTATGTGTAACTTCAAAATAGAGTTTGTATTCCAATCACAATATACGAGACAGGAACGACAATGATAAAACTCTCTGTAAACAGTTCAGACGTCTGTTGTCTTTATGTACAAAAATTTTAATGTGTTTATTTCCCATCATCATACGTTTCTAGTACATCTGCCAAATGTTCATTATCTCTTGGCTTTTTGAATTGTTTTCTCTTATTAATAGGTTTTTTTCTTTTAATCGGAGCAGGCTTTTTAGGACCATGATCCTGCATCGATCGTATTCCTTGCTTCTCAAGGTATTCATCAATTTTTTGATCATCCATTGCATCGACTGCAACAGCTCTCCATAGTTTTTGAAATTCATCGTCTATTGGAAACTGAGCTGTTTTATCATTATAAAAGACAATTTTCTTTTTGTCTAAAGGTCTAGTTATGAATAATATCTCGTTTTGTAAACTCTAGAATTGATAAGTCACTAATAAAACTGCTATTTAATAAAATATATGTTAATCATGAATTTGAATACTTACCTTTAAATGTTTATCACAATGCGGCAAGCTTTCTTGTATGTCCTCTAGTAAGATTCCGCCGAGGCCTTTCAAATCTTGTTGCTTCAATAATCTTAGTAGAGATTTCTTATCTTTGATTTTATACATAGCTTTGAATACAAATCTACCATCGTGCGTCGCTTCTATCTTTGGGTTTTTGATAAGAGCTTCTGTTTGCAGCCATTGTTTTACCTAAACATTAGTCAATTCGATACTTTGTACTTGAATTGTGTTTAACAATAGTAGTAAAACATTGTAAACTATAATAATAATTTTAACATACCTTAGATCCTACGTCTAGCTGATTTGTTTCATCTAAAATTTCTTCTAATGTTAGAGGATGATCGTCGCCTTCTTGATGACGAGCTTTCATGTGCTTCACTATTTTTGCCAATACGCCAAATTTATATTGCGTACTACCAGACATGGTCTTATAGTTGACCATGTCCAACTTCGGTCCGCTGGACACAGAAGATGGTTTAGGCTTTTTCTTAAACGGCTCATCTCGAGAAGAATCTTTTTCCTGTTCCCTTTTCTTTTTCTCTACCCTATAAAAAAGAATTTTCCAACATAAAACAACAGAATTACGCAAGATTATTGCTAAAGTTCGAACACAGAAGTGCAATATAAGTAATTCATAAAATTATATCCAAAGAATAATATTGACTTCACTTATAGGTTAGGAAAGTATACATGCATGCAATACTTACGTAGGAGTTGTAAGAGCTCTCTTCTTGAAGAGCTCCCGCTCCCTAAGCAATGCTGGATCCATTCCAATAAACAATTCTAATTACACGAACGTCAACTGCAAACGTCAACAAAATTGTTAACAAGCTGTCACTTTTTCCACATCCTAACAGTCGCCAGAGCGAATCTCTGCGGAACAGAGGTTCTCATTCTGCTCGTGTCGTAACACAAAGATTGTGATTTTTTAATCCAGAGTGAATTATTGTTCTTTCTTTAAATACAACAATTAGTTGCACAATAACATAGATTTAAAATTACCTTACCTTTTCTGTATATGACGTAAATTTGCTGCATTTAATGATAAAAATAAAAAATATTCAATTTCCATTTTATCTTATTCCAGTATTTAAAAAAATAATTCTTTCTCTCGATTTCGAAATCGTAATATTTACCTAAATATTATGAAAGTGCAGGCAATTTCTTTTATGTTTATTAATGTACATATATGCTATGTATAAAGTTTTACATAATACCAATCTATTCATATTTCAAAGTCGGATAAAAAAATATATTTTGCGAAATTATGTGGGGTGACCAAGGTACCAGATTTTAGCCAAACTTTTACTTTACTTTACTGATTCGAAAAAACCGCGCAATATCCTAGTCTTAGACCAGTGGCCATTACGCATGCGCGCGCACACTTTCGATAAATATTTCGATAATCGAAAGCGTATCGAGCTGAAAAGTCAGACATTACAAGATCAAGTGGAGTGATCGTAAGGCGTAATTTGAAATGAGGAATTAGCGTTACGTTAATTATATCAGTAATTGTTTTTGTAATGAACGTATAGTTGAATTTTTCGTTTTCTAAGTAAAAGTTGCATTTGTTGGTCTCGTAACGGTTTGTGACAGTCGATTTTTACTGGTTATTTCATTCTACTCGTGCCCTAACCATTAGCATAGCATAGCTGGCATATTGCAGGTGTGTATCTACCTAGTGATGGTGTGCAAGATCACTAAACGTGATTTATTTCAGTGATCGCAGAATCACAACGATTGTGATTTTTTAATCTGGAGTGAATTATTGTTCACTGTCATCCTAATTTTTCATCTCGATTGAATTAATTCTTTTTTTAAATACAACAATTACCTTGCATAAAGATATTTACACAATAACGTAAATTTACTTCATTTAATGATAAAAATAAAAAATATTCAATTTCCATTTTCGCACCTTATTTCAGTATTTAAAATAAATTAATTCTTCCTCTCGATTTCGAAATCGTAATATTTATCTAAATATTATTTTAAAGTGCAGGCAATTTCTTTTATGTCTATTACAATGTTATTCATATTTCAAAGTCGGATAAAAAAACATTTTGCGAAATTATGTGGGATGACCAAGGTACCCCATTTTAGTCAACTTTTACTTCCAATTCGAAAAAACCGCGCAATATTCTAGTTCTTGACCAATGTCCATTACGCATGCGCGCGCACACTTTCGATAAATATTTCGATAATCGAAGGCATATCGAACTGAAAAGTCAGATATTACAAGATCAAGTGGAGTGATCGTAAGGCGTAATTTGAAATGAGGAATTAGCGTTACGTTAATTATATCAGTAATTGTTTTTGTAACGAACGCATGGTTGAATTTTTCGTTTTCTAAGTAAAAGTTGCATTTGTTGGTCTCGTAACGGTTTGTGACAGTCAATTTTTACTGGTTTTTTGCTGATAAACCTCGTGATCAAGCCGAGCAATACGGCAGCGGCACTTCAAGTTCGATGCTGATCACCATGGGCGAATCGCAGTTTTACGACTTCCGGTAAGTACGTACGTTTTATGCGGCTGAAAGCGGTCGTAGTTCTCGGACGTGTTTCTAAGGCCCTACAGTGTTTGTGACATTTTGCGACCGGCACAGCCGGCTTCCTTTATTTCACGCTTCGCTTTACGGACGTCGAATCAGAGGACAAAGCAACCCGAGTCTTAAGAACGGCTCCTTGCGCCGGTTTTAAGAGAGCGAATAGAAAGAACATATTGTTTTCATTGCGAGGAACGGGGCACTAACTTTTACATAAGGTAAGAAATCGCTTCGGTCACGACACGTTGTCACGAACATACGATTGTTCCACTTCCTCAGGATTTATGGCTCGGCTTCCTTGAAACGTTTCAATAAACTTTTCGACGTATAACCCCCACGGCACAATAAACAGCAAACAAATTTTATGGAAATTCAAATCCCCAGCGTTGCTTGTTTAAATTCTTGCACGCGTGCAGGGCAATACACTCTCCTAAATTTAAACCAGTGCATACAGAGACAGAAGACTATTAATTTGTTAATTTTTATCTAGTAGATAACATACAAATCAAATTTCTTGTACAAGGTGTCAAGTAATTATGTGTAGGAACCGTTACAACGTGATTGTACACCTTGCACGCTTCTAAATTAGCAGACGATCATTCTCTCCCGAAAAATTGTGCTTGCTGATTAATATTTTTGAATTCTTCGACAGAATTTGTTGGAGTTTGTTCTTATCTTTTAGCAGTCTTTTTCTAAGTAAAAACGTATTGAATTGTGGAACTGATTGTAGATATAGATTGTAGATTAGGATCGACGAAGATCTGTTGAAAAAGTTTTGAGTAAAATTGACCTCGACAGACTTTTCAAAGTCAAATTTTTTTATGATCGTATTGTGTTCTGCTCGTCTAGAGGAACAAACTTCTCGAAGGAACCAAATTTGAACCGTTCTCTTGAAAATTGACGTTCAAGTTCAAATAACAGAATTGGGATTCAGAATCGGTCTATTGTATTACGATTTGTTGTTACGTTGTAATGAAATTCCTCTCGACGAATAGAACACATTGTTTCAACTCGTCAAAAGTTAAGAATTGTCTGGAATTATACGTTAAATTATATGTTAAAATTTGAACGCGTAAAATGTAAGAATTATATGTTAAGATCTTGGGATCTTACTGGCCACTTCAGAATTGTAATTTTTTCGGTTGCAAAAACCGTACCGACCGAGTAGGTATATACGCATCGATACCCGGTAGGAAGTAGCAGGAAGTGCAGGAGCCGCGCGCGGTGCGCTTCGGTCGTGGCATGCGCATTCAGCGTGCACTTACACCAGGAACGAAGACACGTATACCAGGAGGAGAGAGAAAGACGGGGATGGGATAGCTTTTGAAGGGAAGAAGGAGAGGAAACATAGGAGAGACAGACGGGAGTGTGTATGGCACGGAGAGGCCAGGATCTGTAGCGAGGCGGCTGGTGGTGGGGAAAAGAGGGATGAAGAGAGGAGAGAAGAGCGAAGAGAAACGCAGAGAGAAACGAAGGGCGGAAGGGCTGGTTAAATGATGGCTGGTCCGGGGTTCAGGGACGAGAGGGAGGCGAACGCAGGAGAGAGGGATGCTGGGGCGGTTCAAGCGAGATCGAGTTCACAGCAAGTGGAGTACGGTAGTTTGTGTCAGACCACGGAGCACCGAAGATGCTCCCGGTTATTCGTGGAACGGGTGAGCCACCCTCGTTGCGTCGGTGGCGTCGCGTGACCATTTTTCACGGTGTCGTGTCTGCCATACTCGGGACCACCAGGAGCCCCGGAACCTCTCGGAACGCCAATCGAACGTCCACTGCCACCTCAATGATGACCGCTCTGTGCGTCTTGCTGGTCCTCTTGCCCGCGGCGTACCCCGAAAAGATCTCCCTCGGTGAGTGGACGCTGCTTTGGCATGTCCTTCTTACTCGCACTCCTGATCAAGTTTACGAGCAAACGAACAAACGAATGAGCGAATCACCGAGCAAACGCATCAAGCGTCTAGCGGCGCGGCTGGCTGGCTGGTTGAGCCACCCATCCAGTGGTTATGGAGGGTTGTTGCACTCGGCTTCTAGCCTGATTGTTTACGGTGAACGGAAGTAAATACGACGCCAGCGATGTGTAGTTCTACACCGGCGCGCAATACACCTCGCAATCCTCTTCGATGTGAAATCAGTACACTCCAGGATTACACAAGAGAATCCTCGCGGGTTATGAGAACTTCATAGCCGTGCAAGGTGTTAGGCCATCCCTCGAACGAAGTTTCTCCCTTGATCTACGGGAAAATATGTGCGATCCTCGTTGATAATGCAGCGTACGTGTAAACATGGATTACGTGCTGGCGGGCATGGGGAACGAAAATATTTTTGTTGTCCTTAGACCTGCATTAAGCTGTTGCACATCATGTTCCGTAGATTTTGTGGTGGCATTCGATCGTTCTCACGAATGAACCGTGTCAACAGGAAACAATGGTTATACTCGTCGTGATAATGCTCTGGCAGCACAGATTTCGTGACGGAAGCTGGTGGTTGAGGCGAAGTAGGCGAAGATGTTCAATCCAGATTTTATAGTGGCATCAATTTGTACGTGAGGTTCTTTAGTGAAACTTCCGTCACGTGCTATATCGTGGGACACCTCCAAAATCGGAAACCTCCAATTTGTCACACGATACGGCGGCAGAGGATAAAATGAAAACGTTTCACACCGGAAACGTTTTCGTAATTCATTCGAGTCACGTGACCCGGTATTATACAGAACTGGATATACTTTACGAACACAACATACAGATTTTTATGAAAGGATGAATTTATAATGACCACGGTAGTCTAAATAAACGAATTATCCATGCACAAAGTACTTCATGAATAATTTCAACTTTCCATTTCAACGCCGCGTCACCGTGAGTTCGAATAATGCATTACGTCAGTGCATACGAAATAGCCTTTCCGCGAAATGTAAATTTTAATTACGATATTGGATTAATAATAACTGGGGACTATATTACAGAGGAAGAAATTTCTTGCACACTTCGCTCGCTAGTCATCCCAGGAGGCTTTCATTTCCCAGTGAATTCATATTAGGAATAACTTGGTTCAGTCTTTATTGTTTGCGGAATCGAATTCGCGACAACGGGATCCAAAAATGTGCTCGTCGGATTGATGCACTGTTTCTCTCAAGCACGGATTAATTACACATTTTTACGGAATAATAGGTTCGTGCGAAGCGAATCGATGATCAATCCGATCGGCTTGTCATCTGAAATAATAACACATGAAACCCATTCATTCGCTCGCTCGATCAAAAGAAAAAGAGAAACACATAGCTAGCAGGATCTGTAAAGCTCGCTAAAGAAGCAAGATTTTATACTGTCAATGTATTGACAGCAGGATATCGTAGAATGGAAATATTAATATCGCTCGAAAAGCAACAAACACGACATTCTTTTTCGTTTAATGAACCTGGTATGAAATACGGCTTAATTAGCCCGAAGCCTATATTAGCTCTACAGCCGGGGGATGATTTCCGCGGAGGCCTGGCAGCGTAGGTTTCAGTAGTAAAAACCGCGTACAAATAAGCAAGCGTAGAGCTTTGGAAAAATACGGGGCGATCCGTCTTGAAGAGTAAAACGCCGGTGGAGGTCGTATCGCGTAAACATGATTTGTATGCCTGGTGCACTCCGCCATTCAGTGGCTCCGATGTTTTCCAGGCCGCGTCTTTCTCGCTTTCGCCCGGTAATAACAATTTTCTCTCGGGGATCCGAAATCGGTCATCGAAATTCCGCGTCACGGAGGAGCGTGATATTTGGTTAAAAGCTTGTTAGATTACCATCAATGCAGATTTCAGAGACGTAACGGCAGAAGTTGCGGGGAATGATTGTAGAGATAGAGGGTAGGTGGCGAATATAAGACAGGGAGAGCAAGAGAGAGAGAGAGAGAGAGGAGGAGAATGGATGAACGAGTGATGCTGGGAAACGAGGATAGAGAGAGTCGCAAACACAGAAATAGGTGGAAGAAGGTAAAATGAGGGAGAATAAGCGGGAGAGGGCAAAAGTGAGAAAGGGAGAAGGAGGGTGAACGTTGAGCGAGAAGTGAATGATGAATGCCTATAGAAATGGCGGTGTCTTTCTTCCACTCACGTAGGTATGTAGGTAGAGAACTACCGACTAAGTCGACGAAAAGACGAGGAGGAGGTCGTGGCACGAGAGGTGGTGGTGACGTTGAAGGAGGATGAGGATAGTAGAAGGTTCGTTGCCTTGCCAAGTTATACCGCACACGGCGGCATTCTTTGCTACTCGATCGTTCTTCCCTACTTCACCCCGCCACTCGTTCTGTATATTTTTACACAATTATGCGAGAGGCCACCTGAAAATATATCATCGGAACGCGTCATCAGTACTTGACCTCGCTTCTAATATCCCCGTGGCGGCGCTAACAGAATTTTCGGATCCTCTCGCGATAAATCCTTATTCCGATGAAACCCATCGCATTAGAATACTCTTTAACTCTCTTCTAGCCGGAGGCTTATGTCCACGTGAAATTGGAAAGATGCTTAAGAATTGCCCTTCAAGTAGTTATCCTGGGAGAAATTGTCAGCAGTAGTCTAGCTAGTACGTCTAGTTGGTATGGCTATTTAGCACATTTAGTTTGCACCAGCATCTAGATTAGACCGCTATGGACATTCGAAAAATATTTGTTGTGTAAAATTCCTCCCCCTTTGGACTGTGATGAAACCAATAGAATTAATCCGTAAAATGTTTGCATAAACATCTGCACTCTGGTACTAATTATAGCAGATTATTAGCGGGTCGATGATGTACCGTGTAAAGTATCTTTAGAAGAATGTAGAGACCCAGGGAAGAGGTCAATATTGCCTTTATATAGACGTACGCAGAAAACAACATGGCGTTATCACGAGAGCTGCAGATCTATTACTGGATTAAATATTTTCAACGCTAGTGCCTCAAGGAGAGTATGTAGAGTATCGATTGCAGTAATCCTGGACAATCAGTAATTTTTAATGCATTTATATAGAAATATTACATTTCTAATCTGTCGTTGAATTAGAACAATGCAAATTAAAAGTCATCATTAAACTGCGGATCTTTTTGCAAAATAAAAATTGTCTACCTCTGTTGCAAGAAACAGCAGCCATTTATAAACACTTTTATTCGTTGAATCTTTGTACTGTTTCAAACCACCAGGAGTGAGCCATAACATAATATGCAATTCAGTGTTTATGAATATAATGAAGAATAATTTTGTACTTCATACGTTCACGGCATTAGCACTGTCCCTTACCAAAAATTCTCACTCTTCCTCCGCTTCTTGGGAGTGTCTTCGTCGTCGCGCAGCGGCCTAATTAGCTTCTCGTCGTCCGACAAGTATACACAGTGTATCCTCGCGAAAATGTTTTTCGGTGAAGATTGTCAGCGCTTTCCAGTGGCTTCAAGCTCGGCTGAATAAACTCTGAAAGCAACGACGAATGAAAAAAACTAATTTCCGCGACGTCTACGGTTTGGGATTGCGGTTAACGTTCGACATTTTTAGAAGACTGAATTAACTACCGCGTATATTGTGAACACCGGGTCTCTCAATCTGATGGATGAAGAATGAGAACGAAACGTTTTAAACTTCGTAACATTCGTTGTACCGTGATGGCTCGAGCTGAGATTTAATTAAGGTGGATAGAGAAATGTGGACGAGCTTCTCCGCCAGCATTCTGTTAAATAACTGTTTGCTCGATCTGCTGTATCGTGCGAGATCTTCGATATACTTTAATTAGATTGCGTTGTTCTTATTTCTTCCATTTAATCGTTTTAACTCTTGCTTCGTCATAACATATATAGGCTGTCCCAAAAATGTTGTATTTGAAGCAGGTGATTGCCGAGATGATTTGAAGCAACTTTTTCCTTTGCGAAAATGCTCTCCGCGGTTTCGTTAAGGAATTATTAACGAAAAAGACGGACCAATCAGAGCGCGGCTACTAGCGGACGGATCGTGGCTCGACCAATGCCAGCACCTGGCTCAGCGAGAGCCGCTAGTAGTCGCGCTTTGATTGGTCCATGTTTTTTTCGTGAATAACTCCTCAACGAAACCGCGGAGAACATTTCTCCAAAGGAAAAGGTTGTTCAAAATAATCTCAGGAATCATCTCTTACATGTGTGGAGATGCCATGAACATCGTTTATTTTGTATTTGTTATTAGTTATTGTATAAGTTATGGATATAGTCTTTGCTAGGGATGGTAACCATCTAGCACACAGATTTCCATTTGTCTGTTTTGAGTTCCCTCTTCCGTATAATACGAGGAAATTCCTAATTGGAAGAATTCGTTGGCAGCGGGACGCCCGTCAATTTCCACGGTAATGAAATCGAATTAGAATAGCCGTGGGCCAGTCAGACGATACGTTTGTGCCGACAACGACGCGACGGAAGGCAGGAATGAAATTTTCTATCTTGCCTGTGCACGTGATTTTCCGTTTGGTAAGGAACATCTCGGCACAGGGCAAGGCACTGACGCGACGCCTTTGTGGAAGAAGGTAGCGGTACCTACCACTCAAGCGACCTGCCGTCCGACTAATGCAATTAATGGTACCTAGCTATCAGACAAGGGAGACAGGGCTCCGGCGACCATGGTTCCTCTAACGTCGAGCACATCGCCGAAGAATTTGCCTTTCGCCGGCGAAGTGTGCCGCGCAACGAGACGAAATCGAATTTTAGTGCGTCCTCGGCACTGAGAGGCGGAACGAGTGCTCGATGGAGGTAGGTCAGGGAAAAAATGTCGCATAGCCATTTCAGGAAAGTGTCTACCTGAATCAACGCGGAGGCGCTCCGCGTTATCTGACGAGGAACTCGCTGCGGGAACAACTTTCCAGAAGTCAGTCGCCACACCGAATTTCACTGAAACTCGCTGATGGAGAAATCATATAATCGATATTTTATTTCAGCCTGCACCAAAGATTCAATCACTGATATTACGCTTATTAGTTAGTCTATACCGGTAAATAAATGACTCTAGCGTCACCTCTGTGAGAACAATATTCTCAAATGATACTGAAGCAAGCTTTATCAAATATCTTTCTCTTCCATTTATTCAATTGGTGAACAATTCCAAAGATTAGTCCTCAAAGGATTCAATTATCCGCGAAAATTAACGTAAGGTAATTGATTGAAAAATAAAATAAAATAGAAGGATGAATATATGGAAAAAATGTCGATATCCATATTTTCAAAATTTCCTTTTCTCGCGACCTGGTAAACTTGTCTTTCCAACTTGAACACAATGCAAACCGGAGCAGTGGTCATGTGAGAATGTGAATGATTGTAATATTTTTTGCGGAACACGTCATGAATTTTGTGTAGCGTTTGAATCAGTGCGGGTATGGATAACTTTGCGACCAATTGTATTTTTGTGCCAACATCATAGATACGATAATACCGGTGCTTAGGGATCGAATATATTGGCAGGGCATGCACGGCGATTTTCCGAAATGCATGAAACGATACGGGGCGTATTACTGTGCTCGTATTATACTAATTCGTGGAAAGGATAATCCGGACAAAAGATCGGTATTCTGTACGGTGGTGGTGCGGCGAATGTCTCCGGGCCACGGCGCGTCCGAATGCCAATTTATTATTCGCATAATCGGGCGCAATCGGACTGCGTTATTTGGCGGTCGTGTAATGCGGGATCGGGTCGGCTGTGTTTCTATAATTGATGCATCGACCTGCCTATTAGAATGACAAAACCGCCGGCCCGTGTATGCTCGTCGGCGCGTATTCTCTGCGAGGGCTCGAACACGTCGCACAACCACGCCGCTCGGAACCTCTTGCCTCTCGATAGCTCGCACACGCATACTTGTCCACCATTACACCTGACATACTGGAGGGATCGTCTATTACAGCTGGAGGAATTAGCCTTCAATATTGTTACTTCAATATTGTTGTTGTAAGATATTAAGGGACAGTGACACTCCTAGGTGATGCATAGGTATCCTCATCCGAAATAGGACGAAAACCGGCCCAGAGCCATCGTCTTATATTGGAATAAAATTTAATTAGTGAAATATCGGCGTGGGTCAGAAATGACGCTATTAAAATTGTCATTCAATTACTTAGCTTTTTACAAATTCAATGAACTATTGCTGCGTTAACAATAAATTAACGTGTCCACAAGTACCCTCAAAAATATTGCCGTTGTGAGACATTAAGAGACAGTGAGACTCCGGTGGCGCATAGGTACCCTTATCCAAAATTGGATGAAAACCGATCCAGAGCCATTGTCTTACATCGGAATAAAACTGAATTAATGAAATATTGGTGTGGGTCAGAAATGGCGCTATTAAAATTGTCATTCAATTACTTAGCTTTTTACAAATTCAATGAACATTTGCTGCATTAACAATAAATTAACGTGTCCACAAGTACGCTCAAAAGTATGTCCCGGCGATATATCGAATCCCGAGCTTCTGAACCCATCGAGGGACACATTCCACGGATATGGGAATACATTTTTCGCAAATATCGCGCACGTCTCTTTCCCATGTATCGAGACATTACCTCGTTGACCGATCGCACTTACGCAGTGCGTCTCCACCAGAAATTCTACAGATCCCGAACGGCAGTTGTTCAAGTTGTCATACTCGCTCGTTATCTATGGCCCATGCTCTTACTACTTGCGTTCCGACGTTATATCAGCTTTCGCGTATACGATGCCGTATACGATACCGCCGATCAAGTGCACGCCGCAATATAGATACGTGGAAGAGACACTGCCGATAAATTTTCTCTCAGGAAATGTTATCTTCTGCACATGAATTTAGATTAATGCCAGTCGAAACGGCTAGCATGAGGGAAACACGCGAATACAAATTGTGCTGGTTGTTGCGGACGCTATTAAATGACGGCGAGTCCGACAATCACGATTGGAAAGTTTCAGACAGTTCTCCAAACAATATTGATATTAACACTGAACCTACCGAGGACTAAAAACGATTAAGACGTTTCAGCTTACAAGAATGACAAGGCTCGATTTACATAGATTTTGTGCAATTTTGATTAAAATGTGTGCTTGGATGAAGAAATTTGTCGCATCAATTTCTTTCTATATAAGCAACTTCATAATTTCAATAGTTGTAAGAATGAAAAATATAAAACCGGACATTTGACCGGCAGTGGTATGTTTAGTGTTAAAAAAATCTTTTTCAAGTTCTTGCACCACACCATTTTTGACGCAGGGTCGACTCTGCTATTTCATCTTCCAGAAAGAAGTTCCGTGCCAGCATTTAATCATTCTATCTTCTGACGGTGTCTGCCGTTGTCTAGTCGTCGGGTATCAGCACCAATGAAATGTACAGCCGTCTCGCATCGGAAAATAACATTACCTTGCCATTGCACATGAGCTTTACAGTACCGTGGGCCTGAATACATCTACCATTCCAAGCGACGTAGCAATAGTAGAAGCATAGAAGCATCAGAGACGACCGGGCGTAATCCGATATTACCGAGCCGCTTTTCCACATAGAGATGGGTTTGTCTTCGTGGAAAACATCCTGAGGGTTTTCAGTCCATGCAGGTTCACTGTTACGACAGGCATATCCAGTAGTGTAGCTATGAAATATGTCATACGTATAGTGCATTTGCTAGCCACTTTTGTTTCAATAGTATCGCGCTTTCTCCTCCCAAGATGTCAAAGACGTCAACTGCTCGCGGACTTGACAACGTCTGACAAAATTCACTTATCCGGAAACTTTTCATCTCTGCCTTCCTCGCAGTGTTCTTGTTGTCGAACAGTCGCCGGTCAATCTAATCGAAATTGAGAACACAGATGGGAATGTATTAATGAAATAATGCAGGTCCGACATTGTCTGTTGCACCAATCGTTTCTTATTTCATTGATCGATCAAGAATGCTGCAATTAGATGGTACATGATAACAACTGTACTATTCCGTAACTGCAAAGGATTAACAGCAAAGGATTGAAGGGATCTGTACTGGTCCGTGGAATTCGTCGTGACGCAAAATGCAAATACTGTGCTTAAATCTCGAGATACTAACGTCCCAAATGAGAACACATCGGCTCTTTAGACCCTGGCAACGCGAGGCGCACCGTACCAAAGAATTACGGAAAGCAATCCAGTTTCTATAATAAAATGAAAAACTACATTAAGAAGCGCATATACAGGACGGCTGAACTTACTTAAAATTATACTCAATACGTCGCATTAACGACGGCCCGTTTCACGTGAAACAGCACGGGCGCAAAAGGACTGAAAGGAGCCGAGGCACTTCCGTCTCAGATATTTAGTGCGCGTAAAAGTGCATCGCTTTGATGTTTCGAGCGCAGTTAGCGTCATCGTTACAAGATCAAGTAGGAGCTGACGTATTCTTCAGAAAAGGAAGTCCCGGTTCCCTGTTACTAATTGCCTTCGCGGAGCTTCTGAAAAATTCACGATAAACGTTCTGCATCAGATGTTCGAATTAATTCTGGGACTTCTCGCGGAAAAATTAGTGTTTTTATTCGAAATAACAATTTAAAATATATTTTCTACATCTATGATAGTGATTGTTCGATCACTTCGTATGTTTCGCAGCGGGAATCCACTAAATGGTGTTGGAGGGATCGGGACAAGTGAAAGTCCGATGCAGCTAGGTCCGACGAACACGTCGGACGTTTTCTAGCTGAACGAATCAAGGGTATCCTTAGTCGCTATACGTTTCGCTATACGAGGCTTTGCCATTATGGTGTAACAGCGGTGTAACCGGCTTGGGCTGTACGGAACTCAACAATCCTCTTTTTGAATTTCAAGCTTTCGCGACCGGACAAAAGTGGTTTGGATTATCGGCTAGCTGCTCGAATTTTAGGCTTCCGATTTTTTCTATTTCAGAGTCAACTATTTTTAGCATATGGCTATAGAATATCTTGCTCTGATGCAAGTGTCCAGTGGACATTGTATTGTTCGAACACACGGTGAACTTTTCGAGGTTGTGCTACCGGAATTTCAAATGCTATTATTATTTCAGTTTATAAACAGCTAATTTAGCGTAAGGATATAGTTGTGCACCTTATAGACTGGGAGCGTAAAAAAGGAAAGTTATCGAAGGGAGCGCTCGTGGCAAGTAACCTGACAGCTCGTTAACGGAGGATCGGTTGGCTCGGAGAATGATATGGAGACAGCCGGTGTATCGACTGGCGATCCCTTCGGCAGATAGGTCGGGTAAGTACGTGGTAAAGGGACCACGTGGCGAGGGGATGAATACTGAAGTGGAGGAACGACGACTAGACAGATATAACGAGGCAGAAACATAAGAAAGACGAGGAGATAGATAAGCAGATAGACGTGCCGCTAGAAGAAAAGACGGAGAATGAAGCCGAGCGGAGAGAACGAGGGGCGAAGGTATTTATACGGCGGTGTACAGAGGCTCACAGTCAGAATCTGCGCAGCGCGCAATATGAGGAACTTGTTTGATCCAACTGAACTAAATTACTACTCGCATTTAATTTCTTCAAAACGTCTGTCGATTTAGAGTATTTTAAGACTGTGGAAATTATTTTAGTTTTCTCTTCATTGTCTCGTAGTCGTTATTTAGAATCTAGAAATACGGTTCTATTATTTCCAACTCATTAACATTAAACCGCCGGTCAAAATTTCCGATTCCAGATTTTTTATTTTACAATTATTGAAATAATAAAAATGATTTCATAACGAATGGTTGTATAGATATCTTTAGCAGAGACGTATTACAATAGGGGCTGTACAAAGTCTAAATAAAAATCATTTTTGTCATTTTTATAAGGGAACACGTACCAGTTACTTTTAAGGCTCGGTAGGTTTAGTGTTAATATGATTAAAAAAAGAAATGAATTTCTACAGTCGGGAGCAAAATTAAGTGAACACTTGGACACCCTATAAAAATTAATAACTTTTTTAAAATTGGACCAAACGAGTTAAATTATTATGAAAATTTAATATTATTGAGAATACAGTATTTAATTATTATGAAAATTTAATATCATTGGGGGCAATATTAAATTGTTATGGTATATAAATTTAAAATTTTTATTGGAAATTTTTAAAATACTAATAAAAGCTTAATATTATAGGGTTTAATATTAAGGTTTCATTTAAAATAGATTGATTTAATTAGGAATTTTTATATTTATTGAAAAATTTATATAAAATTTTAATTGAATATTTATTTAATGGAAATAAAAACTGTGAGATATCAGAAGGGTTGGTTTACTAGGTAATGTGTGAAAAAAATTAATTAAATAGTACCATTGGTCGAAATTGTATACTTTGAACTGTCACGCGGCCGAGTTTGACTGTAAACCACTGCGTGAGGAAGACACAAAGAGGGACAGGAATAGGAAGAGACATAAGGCACGTTGGTTGTGTTCTGCGGAGCGGAGTTGTCGATGGACCGAAAGAGGGAGGGAAAGAAACGGGAAGAAGGGTTGTGCGTTGTGGGAAAACGAAGAGTAGTGTAAAAGGAGGGATAGTTCGAGGGAGATGGAGGCAGAGAGATCGATGCTTGACTTCGTCGAGTTCGGATAGCCCGCTCCCTATTCGACTTCAGTCACAACCACCATCGAGGCACAGCCATTTGCCAGCTTCTTCTTGCTTGGATCTGGGACGGTTATTAAAACCTGCGTGGCTCGGTCGTTCAGCAACTGCCGGTGAACTTCCCCTGCTTTCGATTCTTTGGAATTTAATTAAAGTCGGGGTAAGAAGCGCAACATCGACTCGGCCGGGCCAGCTGATCCGTCGATTTTTCTAATAACGCGGATCTCTTAAAAATACATTTACTTGCTAAATAGAGCGGCCTTAGAATCGATTGCTCTCGTCAAGATAGACACAAAGAATCTCGTTAAAAATAAGTAAATGAAAAATGCTTTACTAATTCTGTCGGTCTGTGGAACTCTATTTTCAATATGAAGTATTTAGTAATTTTTACTTATTTATTGATGCATAACCTGGTTTACTTAGAAAGTCTTAATGTATTATAGTTCACTTTATTCTATTACTGCTTGCTTAAAGATTAGAGTTCACCTTAAATATTTTATTCAACCGTTATGCAGGAAGAATTGAACTACAACTTCCGTATATTCAACATATAATATTTTTTCTATAATATTTGCAGCAAAAGTAGATTATGTTAGATATTACGTTCGAATGACAAAGCATGCAAATAGTAGAATATGTGAATATTAGGATACTCGGATACGGCTCTATACTAGCTCTAACTTACTTCACGATAGCCATTATAAAGTTCAAGGAAACACTCTTCAATTCTAACTAAAAGCCACCAACAGTATTCTGTTTTACATTCATGGAAACTTTTAATTGATGCTCTAAGATACGAATAATACGCATTCGTTAAGGAGCGGAATCAGAAGAATTATATCAATGTATTTCGTTGTTCTCCGCGACTTTCAGAGCAGAAGATGTTTTTAAAATTTAAATTCCCGCATAAATTTCTTTATAGCCACGCTATAAAACTGCGAATTTAATATGCGTTGTTAGAGCCATGCAATTCTTCTCTGGAAATTTTCTTTCACTTTTTTTTTGGTTCAAGCTTTCCCGACTCCTAACCACGAGTTATAGAGCTATGCAGAATTAGTTTAATACTAAAACTACCAAACTGAGGATATTTTCCATAAAATCATTAATAACAGAGATATTTCAATTTGGCAAGATTGCATTTGCAGAGTCATCGGCTATATCACTAGCTGAGGGACACCCTCACTCGTAATCCTTCGCTTATTGCATGTCGATAAACTCTTTAGAACTTGAGAAAATCTAAGGTCCCAGTCGTAATTCTCCGCTTTCGTGACTCTGTTACGAGTTAGCTCATGGGTTGGCAGAACGACCAGAATCCCACTTGGCAGACCGCTGCGGTTTAGGAACTTGACAGGGCCACTGTCTCTCCCACCCCTGTAGCAACCGTTCCTGGGTCACCCTCATATTCAGCCCGCGATATTCCTATTTATATGTCGGGTCACGCAAGGAACGTGTTCCCGGGAGAATTCGATGTATGGGATTATAAGATGACTTCACAGCTTATCCATTTCTCTTGAGGTTTCGTTATTGAATTCTCCGAAGTTCGTCTAAACTGGTATTCCGCTCTAGACTGCCAGTTTCCAGGTCCTCCCAGCAATTTCTCTTAAAGAAATCGAAATTAAAAAAAAGAATATATCTTTCCAAGTCAAAATGCTTAAAAAAAGAATGCGATCCTCTTTGAAAAATGTGTTTCACTGGCTGAAGCAAAAGAAGTAACTTTCTCTTCAATATGGATACGGTATGAACCAGAATAACTAAAGTATCTTATAATTTAAAAATGTGATGGCACTTTGAAGTTGGAGTGTTGATTTGTAGGTTTCTTCCATGTTTAAATTATAAGATTGTAGATTAACCTGTGTAAACTGTACGGGGCTCGAGTCAAACCCCTAACTTCCAACATTTTCCAGTAAAGGATGGCACAGATGGTTAAGGTTTCTCACAATACTAATCATAAACTATAACAAATCACAATCTTCCGCGAATACCGTGTTCCAACGACCGTCCGCATGTTCTTTCGTTAGAAAATCACTGGCCAGCTAAATAGTGTCGTTATATCGGCACGTAAATAGCATCCATTCGGTGGCGTCTAATGGCAAGGATTATCTAAGATAGAGGATATTCTGGAGAGTAAATTCCATGGATGGCCAGAATCGGCCACGGCGGCTATAGGATATTTCCTGCGATATTTTATCGCCCACTGTGCGTGATACGGCGGCACATTAATCCTGTTCTTGTTTGCCCTTCTATCTCTGTCGGGGACGATTGTCCTGAGCCGGAAAGATGATCGTATGGTCGCTGGAACAGTTTGTTACGTGATCCTAAAAAGGGCGGAACTAGTCGGTCCAGGGAGAATACAAGCTCGTCGAAAAAAAGTCCGGGAAAATATAAAGAAAAACCAAATTTCAGGAAAATATATTCTTTCACCAGTTTGTGCAAAAGTAGTGATAAACAATGGATTTACTCGATGCCTCCACTAGCTGCCACGATCTTCTTGACCTTGCATCATTAGGGTATCTTTGGTGTCCTGATGTTGTGCATTTATCTCTGCCTCGACTATACCCCGCATGGGGTGGCTTACATAGCGAGTTATCAACAATTGAATTGTTCGTATTCGCCTTCCCTACATCTTATTCGTGAGACTCCCCCAAAAAATTTCGGATTTATCTTGACAGTCCTGTAGCGCGGAGAAAAGAGAGCACAGGGATCCCAGGGTGGTTAATATTTTTAAGACCCTCCTACGCCCTGGAATAGTAAGCTGGAAAGACGACGTCCCATGAATCATCTCGGATAGTTTTATTTGTGCACCACGGAAATTTACAAACCCCCACACACACACGCGCGCGCGCACAAACACGATCTCTTGATCATTTCTGATGTAAAAAGAAATTATTTTTTGAAACCAGTAGGTTCAGATTAACTCTTTTCAATTTTGTTCTCAACAACTCCTTGTTATTTCAATTATAATATATTACTTAAAAGACAGTCCCTCGACTGCTACTACCTTTAAACAATTTCGTTTACTAATTATATTGAAAATACCTGGATTCATGTTCACAGATATATTATAAAATATTGGACGTGCAAATTAATTTGTGACTCTCACAATCAATGGTGACAATCAACCCTTTGCACTCCTTTGTCGAGTGTGACTCGACATCAGAGAAAGAAAAATGTAAATGAAACGGGTTTTTATATGTATTTGGTTCTCCCTTTATTTATTTAATTTTTCATTTTTTAGTTAAAAACAAATATAAATTACAACAAAGTTTGAGAGTTATATTTAATATAATCAGTAAACAAAATTGTTCAAAGTAGCAGACAAAATAGCAGTCAAATAAAACACTTAAAATAGTAGGGAATTGTTGGCAATAAAATTGAAAAATAATCCGGAGTGCAAAGGGTTAATAAACTGAATACGAATATACGATATTACAAAGATCACACTTTAGCCAACGTTATCCACCAAAATAATTATTTATAAGATGGAGTAAATGCACAGAAAGTGATGGAGATTATTTTCGAACGTATTTCGATAGTTAAAATTAATTTTTAGTTCATCAAAAATCCTGTATCTCACAGAATGGTACCAGCTAGTCGTCAGTTTCGCCTCTGCAGGGCTGAAAGTAAACAAGCCTATTCAACAGCCGTTTCTTGCACCGGGGTTACCGAAGCGAATGACGCACCTCGAAGACTGAAGTTGAACGAAGAGAACCGGCGCACAATGCAAAGAAGACGCAGAGGAGGGCAAGAGGCGGAGGAAATAAAGCGATAATTATAAGGAGGCGGAGGAACTGGAACGATTTTGCGGGCAGCCTTACACGAATGCATGCGGGCTGTTTCGCGTTTCATGTCGCACGCTTCATGTTTCGCGTATGTAATGGGAGGGTAACTCGGAAGTTACGATCCCGAAGTTGACTCTGGTTTTGCCTTTAACGCCGGATTAGTGCGGCTTCGCTAGGACTCATGGTGGCGTTTAATCATTTTCACTGCGCCCGGAATGCTGGAAATCCTGAAAACACGGTGAAAGGCCAGCGGGTAAAGAGGAAGAGGCAGAATGCAAATGGAAGGAGAGTCGAAGCTTATCCTGCTTCGCTTTTACACTGTATGCTGAGCAAAAGGCATGCTTAGCAATCTTTGTGCGAAGTCTCAAATGTGCTTTATTATAGTCAGCGCTGGGGACGGTCACTTTATTACTTCGTTCTCGAATTGTTTTGTCTTCTTGCCGAATTGTCCCTGACGGAATCATTATGGTCAGTTTCATCAGCTCCCAGTTGTCACTACGAATTAAACGATAGTCAATAACGCTGACATTAATGTTTGTTTTAGAACGTATCGCACATGGAATATTATAAATTGTTTCTAACACCGAGCTTCGACATGCTATTATTGTCACTAATTGTTACGCACTGGCTTCGCTATTAATATTAATAAAATTATAAATTTAGTGTAAATATACGTTCTATTGTTTACGTTCAAAATATTACTCTCAAAATATTACTCCGTATTTCTCAATATCACTGTGCATCGTTATGCAGAATAAAAATAATTTGCATTAATTATTGTTGAATATTGAAAATATTATAACAGAGTTTCTAAATTACTTGATCCTGTTTTCTATACCATCCACACATTTTTCTCCAAATAATTATTAGTCCAAAAACGAATTCCTTTGCTGATCAAATTAAATGCCCCTCTGGTTGGGATCAGCAAGCCGCAGCAAGCATGAAAGAATAAAATCCACAATACGTTTTTGCTTTCCAATTTCCGGTATTGTTCGGCAAGCTTTTTCGATTTTGCGAAATTTTCATGATTGTCGGTTCGGTAGACGGCGTATGAATGTCGGCCGTGTGTCCGGGTCCCGAGGAATTTAAAATGTAAAATTTCCGCGGAATGTCGTTTCTATCGAAAATGTTCGTGCGCCGAATAATATCCGTGAAATATGTAGTGAGAAACAGAGTGGAACTTACAATAGGTATGTAGGTGCGCGTGTTTATATGCCGAATTCGGTATTTAACCTGGCCAAGAGTTAGTCGGTATCCAGGGGATCAAAGCTCGGGCCTCTGATTTTGCGTTTGACGGGGGATTAGAGTGGCTTTGCAAGGATTCGGGGTGGCGCTTAGTCATTTTCATTGCTCTCGGTGCGCTGCCATTCGAAAAACGAGGCACAGAGACGGTTAGAGGCGAAAGCAGCTGGCGACTACATACTCCGATTTTCATGAGGTCCATACACACGAGAGACAACGAGTTTTAATAATTTACAGGAAAATATCTGTTTCGCTCCTGAGCCCTGCAAAAGACCCCTCTTGTAGACATGAATGAGAACTTAAAAATTCTGCTAGTTACTTCACCGTTTAGTCGACGTCTTTTCACTCCCGCGACGCACATAATTGAGTTATGCCTCTTTCGCGGCGTTTAATGGAGAACTGACACTGCGAAATTAAATTATTCATACATAGTTGTAGAAAGATCTCGTTAATAATAATGATATTAAAATGTTGAAGAACACGTAGAAATCTGAACAAAACGGTATACATTCATTTGAAGAGAATACAGTATGTGAGTTTTCTAGGATGAATAGCAGTTGCATAAGAATCTAGGGTAACTGTGCCGATTATTGCGGTATCATGCTTCGATCGTACTTGATTGTAATATTATCCTTAACCCCTTGCCGTATTTTAACGAGCCAGACTCGTGATAAAGGTTTTTAACACTAGGTTTACGGAGCTCTAGAAATAACTATTTCACATTATTTTATAAACATAACAGGTATGTGTCTATCCAAATTTTTGGCCATTTTTCCAATAATATATACCCAAAGAAATAAATTTGGTAAATAATTCCTCAGGGAAGCATCTTTACAATCTTAATAATTGCAAATTAAAAATATTAGAACCTGTCATTTTGACGGGTCCCGTAAACCTAGTGTTAACAAAGTCTAACAAATATGAATGTTACGTGTTTCTTTCTAGATGAAATGAAATTTGATTCGTTTGTAATCAATATTTAAATATTGATTTTCTTTTCCCTTCTACGACAGTTTTGTGCATGAAGACGTTTTAATCACCGCAACTGTAAAGAAAATGGCACGCAAGAGGTTAATTTATCATAAAATAATATGTGTAAGAATTTCATGGAAGAACGATGTGTGTTCTGAATACAAAAGAAATTGGTGCGATGAGATTATAACAATATGAGAATGATCGACAATTTTGTTTGCCTCGCCAACGAGAATACATTCTCATCGAATTGTACAAATTTATTCAGGGCAAAATATCTATTTTCACGAGTACGTTTTTTAATATTATTGGGAAAAAATACCGCAGTAATAGGTACATTTACCGTAGCAGTTGCATAAAAATCTATAGCAACCGATAGTATATACGGAAGTTTCTCAAGTCCGGTGGGACTGACGATACCGGACGCATATTTTTTCATCGGCATTGAAAATCCACTTAGGCAAAGGAGATTATTGGTCGAATTGGATCAGCGGGTACGGCCGGATACACGGTCATGAGCGTTTATCAGATTCGATAATATTCGGGGGAGGGGGATTCCGAGGATTTCCGAAGTCGGTGTTCGGGCAATGGGAATTCATACGCATAGTTTGCCTTATGAATCGCGAAGTAGGCCGTGTTGTATCCCGGACGGGGACGAGAAATGGCCGTGCCGTAGCGAGAGCCAAGAGTTGTTTCGGAATCTGTATCGGTAGGAGCCGCCGCCTGGCACGGAAAATCGAAGCGAAGTGGAAAGAGTTTCCTAAGGAAGGTGGGAGGTAGATTGGAACGAGAAAGTAGCCAAGCGATCACGTCAGGAAGGGTAGAGAGAGTGAATCCAGGAATTGTTTTGTATCGCACTAAAACGCTGCGAAGTTTCCGTTGGCATGCATGTATGCCGCTCTCCCGTATAAAAGAGGAAGGAGAACGCCGTAAAAAGAATAGGGACCAAGCGGCGGGAAGATGTGCCCGGGTATTGGAAAGGGGAAGGAACGCGGGCGCCAGCGCTTGACAAATTATATTACCATCCCCTGCCCCACCTTCGGAAAAACGGAAAATTATTTTGACAACGCCCCGTTCCGACGCGGAGACTTATCTTTACGCTGAAACATTCAAATCAACCGGAGGGTCTACTTTTATCTATGTGCGAGAGATACATTCGTCTTTTTATTAACGCCCCGAGAAGAATACATTTCCCTATGTCACTATATTACAAAATTCAGACTAAAATGTCGTCTGACAAATTTGACCTTCATCCTCGGAGTTCAAAGTAATTTTAAGGTCGTGCCACAGTAAGTACATATTTGAATGTATTCTTTTATGAAAACATCAACCTTGAAAAATGCCCAAACCAGATCCAAATTGCTTAGCGCGATTGATCATTCGAACTCTTTGAGTGAGAACAATATGAATAGACTGCGCATCTTTATGCAAGATAAAAAGTGATTGCATTGATTGTAAGACACACGACCAAATAGAAAATTCTTTTTTCTTTTTGTCTTATTGAGCTGAAATTAATACACTGACGTCCTTAAATCTTCGTAATTCGTCCACTGCTTTAAATTCCACGTGTACATTTTTGTCATAAATACATAAAATCCGCAGTCTAATTGTGAATGTAAATATTCGCCAGCAAGAGAACAGCCGCAAGAATATCGTAGACGGCCAGAGGACAATTAATAGAAACAAGTGAATCAGTGATTCTGAATGTGAAGGGACAACAGAGGGTCGACAAGTCCCAATGTTTATTTGGTCCAGAAATTTCCAGTCTGGGATCACAATGAATATTTTAATGACTTCCTGTGGATATTTGCGCCTCGAAGCAGTTGCAAAGTCGACATTCAAGGAGTGACGCGCGGAGCTGCGTGGATGATACAGCCACGGGGGATGGATGGGGATTGCTCTAGGGGCTGAGAAGAACAGACTATAGTCAGAAGGGAAGTCCACGGTCTCTCTCTCTCTCTCCTTTCCTTCGAAATTATAATCGCAGCACTTACGGTGCTGTACCAGCTCGTCCGTTTCTGCGTTTCTCTCTCTCTCTCTCTTCTTCTGCTTTTATAAGACGTTGGTTTCATTTTACGGTAATTGTGTTTACGGAACGACACGCGAGTTACAAGCCTTTGTGATGCCGAAGAAATTGTCGAGCCTCGGTTATACCCTAGTTAAAGGGACCGACCGGATAACCTTCCTTTTTGACGAGACGCCTGAATCGCTCGGTGTTTCCGTATTTCGCTTTCCCGCGCTTTACCGCCACGATTATGAATGTCCATCGCGGATTACGTTTTCACCTTGAATGAAGAATAAACGTCCATCCTTCCGCAGTTTCCCTCGGCGACCGAATTTGTACAGAAAAGATCTTCACCTCACAAACCAATATTTACTATTGAGCAGTAGATCTGTTCACATTTCTTTAGAAATAGGTGTTCGTTTGATTAGAAATTCGTTCGGAATGATAGATACAATAAAGATTTGAACATTTCACAATTTCCAACAACCCAAAGTAAAGAATCACACCTGTCCAAAGTAGACTTGATTGGGACAGGGGTTGCAATTTTAGTTCCAGCGCATATTTCAGTCCCGCTCGTTTCCATCGTTCTCGCAAGTTTTTGTTCGAACGGTACGAGTGTGTTTCGTTAGTGGGATCGCTCGCGATCAGATATCCAGCTCTTTTAAACCGTCCACTCCGGTCTCTGTATTTTTGCTAGTCTACCAGGGCCCGGTCGTTGTTTAAAATTATAGCGGAATATTCGAGCCGGGTGGCTGTTATCGTCACGTCGCGTCGCTCGTACGGGATTCTGGTTTCATTGAAAACGCCCGTCACCAAGGTAAAGTAAATCTAATCTTGATTCAGGTGCCATGAAAGCTAGCGCGACATCTCATTTTACGATACGCCGGGTACATACGTTATATTCTTCGTATGAGCTATGTACACCCCAGCCTGGCCCAGGACCTGTAAGATGTATTAAGCGGCCGGCTTATAGCTACAGTAATATCCCGAACTCCACCCACGCACGCCCACCAAGTCATCCACCCGCAAGGCAAATCCTTAATCGAGTACTTCGACGACGACGCGACGGTTCGATCGTCGCGACATTAAAGCCGCGGTCGGAGTATTTGAGCTATTTCGTTTCGACAGTGACGCTCGCGAAATGGAACGGAGATACAGCCTGTTCTACATCCGAAAAATCAATTTCTACCAGACCGTTGCACACGGTATAAAGACACGTTGCGTCGAGATTTTCATAGATCACTCCCGCACTCGGTCGGACCAAAAATTAATTTTTTTTCTTCCCTTGACCCTTTGCGCTCCGAATTATTTTTCAATTTTGTTTTATTTGAAATTTATTTCAAAGGACAGTTCCTCGACTACTACTTATTTCAAACAATTTTGTTTACTGATTATATTAGATATAGTTCTCTGAAACTTTGTTGTAATTTATATTTGTTTTTGACTAAAAAATAAGAGAATTAAATACATAAAGAAATAACCAAATACATATAAAAACCCGTTTTATTTACATTTTTCCTTCTCTGATGTCGAGTCATACTCGACAAAGGGTTGCAAAGGGTTAATAATACGCTCACAATTGTGAAAAAATGTATGAAATGTAGGAGATGATTTCGAGTATCTTCATTTTTGTTTCATCTTAATATCTAACAACCGAGAAAAAAGAATGATAAAGTTAAGGGTGTTCACCAATAAAAATTGTCGTGGTAGCCGCTGGGACCACGTTTATAAAATCCTCGAGATCTCGAGGATTTTCTTTTCACAAGATTTTTCGCCTTATAAAATCTGTCAAATCCGGTGAAGAAGGGTTAATCTCGACGACTCCTATAATGGTCGAAAACTCCCTCACGTTGACCTTGTAAGCAGGATCGGTTGTCATGCAGCAAACTCCAGTTTGCCTTCTTCCTTTACAGAAGTCCGACTCTTTGAATTCTTTTGAAAAGTTGGCTTTCTATACGCAACATTCAGTGCGGTATTAGAAGACACCGATTTTTTGTACAGCTCCCTTTAGAACTGAAAAATGTTTCTTACTTTTGATTTTTGAAGCCGAATGTTTTTCGGCCCCAGAAACCCTTTTATGCGTGATACATAATCTCAGAGTTGTGTTAAAACATCCCGACACATTTCACAAGTTTCTGTGACGTGCTTCCCAAATATGAAACGGATCTTCGTAGCCACTTCCTGCCGCATTTTGAAACTAGCATGACAGAGTAAATGTCAACTTACGAAGTCTGTTGTTATCTTCACGATTATTTTCACAATTTTTCTTCAATTTAGTTTTACATGTGGAATCATCCCACATCCAGTTGTACTACGATCTCCGGCCCACCCTATATACTATTATATATAAAATAAATAATCATTTCAAGTTAATCAATGTTATACAATTCGGGAAATAATCTCTGAACATATATTTTCATTTTATCGCTAATAAAAGTCTTTTTACGACGATTAAAGTAGAAATATCGAGCATTAGTCAGACATACGAGCAACAGAAAATTGCCCATGTTTAAACCGTGATAATTTCGTAAAAAATGATCACACGACCATAAATTTGGAATTATTTTAAAGCTTGAAGTATGTAGTTTGATAATCCGTCGTTCGTTTTATTCGGAGATTTTTTCACGATGTAGCAGGCGACCGAACCGAAGACGCATTTTTTCTCGAAAATGCTATACATTCAAACGCCTATAGAAACTTTGAGAAGTTTTTCTCGTGAGTGAAATTCCCACCGATTTAAAGATTGAAACTTCCTCTTTTCATTGCCATAACAAAGATTGATGTACGATTTTTTAAAATTGTTTTATCGAGCTTCGAATTAGAGTAGTATAAGGAAGCTTTGCACGACGTAGTTGTTCGATTAACTTTTACTTAACTTCTTCGACTTATTTCTACGTCGATAGACCACTATTGTTATTGCGTTGCTCTGTAAACGACGACGAGAGCTAAGGAATTAAACAGACTAGAAATCGAGCCAGCGATGGCGGACTATTAAATACATCAATTCCGCATTAAATTTAAAGTAGATTCGTCGATTCGTATTGAACGAAATCGATTGCCGCGGGCAAATTACTTAACTATATAGTTACGGTCATTGGCAATTTATTGGAAACAGCGTTATTGATAGCTGCTGGCTTCCCCATGGCATGCTGCTTATAATATGCAGTATAACTTCTGAAAAATAAATCGTAACATTTGATTTGCCGAGCTCACATCTCTATCGGGATATTCTTGTTCTATTCGCTGAACGTCTAACGTGTGGAACCAAGGTTCTTGTATCGTGTCGATTAATTATCATGCAGGAACCGATACTATGACTCGATATTACGGATTTTCAGATATTAAATTCCTCGTCTGCATATTTCGCCGCTGCGCTGCTTGATGGTTTGCCACGATCGCCCTGGCTAAACTTCTGCTGATTTGATTCTCGTCTAATCAACCTGTCAATGTGGTTAACCGTGTGACTGATTCGATGGACAAATGAGAAATCATTTCAAGATAGAAAATATTTCAATCTCCTGGAACGTAAAAATATTTTAAGAAAGATAAGTGAAAGTGGAGTATTATCTATAAATATGTTTTGAATAAAAACGTTATGAGCTACATTATCTTCTTCATTGAATAAGGTCCTATAGGTTTCGAGAAACAAATTCCAAAAAATGTTCCCGGCACTGGAGAATTAATGTTTGGGTGCAGGCACCATGTTCTATGATCAATTGTCTGTTTTTTGGCTGGTGCGTTTCGGCTGTTACTACTGTGTACTGTTGATTAGGTATATCTTGTTCCATTGCGCGAGGCTTCATCAAGATGCGACAAGGAATCCCGACTACATCATTATTGAATGATAATTTCCGATCACCCCCTTGGGAGAAATGGCTGTTCCCTGTTCCGGGTCGATACCTCTTGGCACCCTGCTACCGCGTCGCCCAACTTCGTTATAACGTCGGCATCCATTATACCATATAATGCTCCTGGTCTCGTACGGCTGCTAGTGTGTGCACTCTCGTATCCTTAGCACAGATTTACGCTCCTGCGCGTGCAATTAAATACGTTCAGTTCAATGTTCCTTCGCGCAGCAATTAAAATTTCATTAACGCGTGTCAAAAAGTTTAATCAAGGTCCCCAACGACGCGGGGAACGTGCATTGTGGCTGTCATTATGGGGCAAATTATACACGCGGGGCCGCGACGCGGGGCCGCGACGCGGTTTCATTGTTACAAACCACAATTTTTTAGTGGCACCATGCGCGTAGTATGGCGACTGGCGAAGTCAATTTCGAAGATATACAAACAAACAAAGCGGGAGGACATTCTTTCGAATACGATTATTCAATTTGTTCTTACGTTTATGATACAACGTTTATGAAACAAAAATTTATTGACCAGTATTTTCAGCAAGACCTTCAGTAGGATCTTGATTAACCGGTTTGATCGGGAGACAAACAGCCCGGATAAATTAAGGCCCGATGGATAATCGAGACCCGAGAAAATAATTAAAATGTACGTTATATTCCAAAATAAATTTTTTATTTTTGAAAATTTATTTCTCTTCGTATTATATAATCGTATTTAAACGCATATTTGTTTATAATCGGGATCCGGTTAATCGAGCTCCTACTGTATTATATTAACAGGCAGGCATCATGATAACTTAATAACATTTAAATAAAAATAGAGGAGTTTGTCGTTATAATAAATTTTAGTTGCACGCGTGGGCATTATAAGGTAATTATACGTAATTATGAGTAAGGGCAATGCTGATAGTGGAGGAACCGGATTGGCAGTAGGGGAATCGGTAGACTGGTAGTGGGGGAACCGATACACTGGTAATGATGTACTTACTCAATGTGAACTGTATAACACTATAAAACAGAAAAATTTTTTCCAACAAGGGAAAATATCAGTGGGAAAAATACATACAGAGGGCAAGAATATTTTTTTCCGAAGTCATTTTTTTCGGAGTTATCAAGTTCATCGGTGTTTTTTGACACATAGCTACATTCTTTTTTATTGCATCGTATAACTGATCGAAAAGTACATTTAGATATGTACAATATCATGACCTTGAAATGACCTTGATCTTCGAAAATTAAAGTTTTATCTAAAACTGATGTCTATCGAAATCGTAGACACTGAAGAGCGTGAATGTAAATAAACATGTTTACTATCGCAATACTGATGATACTTCGAAATCCCGATCAGTTTTAATTTATCTATCAGTGTATCGACGTATTGTTTGAAATGAATTACTCAATGCAAGAGAAAATTGACATGGTACTTATTTGCGGTAAAGCTGGTCATTATTTAAGGTTAATTTAAACTTTAATTTTCGAAGATCAAGGTCATTTCAAGATGATATTATACATATCTAAATGTATTTCTCGATCAGTTACACGATGCAATAAAAAAAAATGTAGTTATGTGTCAAAAAAACACCGATGTCCTTGATAACTCTTGAAAAAAATATTCTTGCCAGATATTTGGTTCACTGACACCATGCACATTATGTAACAAATATTTTTTGCATCACAATAACCTGAAGAGACATTTAGGTGTCCTTACTTAAAACGACCACCCCGTATGTTCATCCAAATCGCCAAAAGAACTAATCGCAGTGTAGCCTATAAACGGGAGTTAGAACGGTGAAGTCTATCTGTAATCGTGCTACTGCCGTTGAAATAATTCGACCGTGATATCATCGGTGATAATAACCGGCGGCAGCGCGGCGCGTTCAAAAATTAATATCCCGGCGAATTCACTAGCGCACTCGTTCCCGGAAAGTGAATGTAATCAAGCGGCCGATATAACGCAATTATCGTTCTGTGTCTTTATCGTCTAATTAAAACTAGCTGCGCCGCCGTTATACGTGACGTTTATCTACAATCGAATTAATCGGCGAACACTGAATCCTTTAAAATAACGCCGATAAAACGGGACGCAACGTTCAACGGCCGTGAAACAAAGGTCGCGTCAAATTTATTAATTGCTCTCCGGTTGATATGCGTTTCCGGTATTAATTGTTTATCGGTCAACCGGCACGACAACGCGAGCCACGGGTACATGAGTTTAAATATTAATGTAGACGGTACGAAATTTTATTTTATAAACCTATTATACATTCAAACTCTAAAAACGTAGATGAAAACTTTTTAATTTAGGAAAATTACTTCGAATATGCTCAGGAATTACTCCTTTCAAGGACAACATTTTTGGAACATCTTGTACAATAGTACAAACACTTCTATCGCCACAGAAGGGACAAAAATCCTTGAGAAAACATATTTTTGTTATTGCGTTTCTTCCACACTTTTATTACCACGCATTCTTTTGTCCGTATTTTTATTAATCAGCGAGAAACGACGGCGCGCAAAGGAAATGGGAAACAATACGTACGATTCTGTCCGCGGCGAATTGTAAGTAAACACGGTGTTTGTGGGAGGAACGGTTCTGTTATTTGACCACCGCGACGAAGCCGATATTCTTGGGCAGTCGAAGCTGGCAGAGAGAACAAAAATTTTTACGGTGAGATAGATATTGGGAAGAGGCCAATAAGTCTTCTATCGAATTTATTTGGCAAACACCTCCGCGTCGGGTGTTTCATGTCGGCCACCGAATATAACTTGAATGGAAGAGAATTCTTCTCTCTTTTAGTTACCCCGGTGAGTGACGTGGAGAAGCTCCTTGCTCCCTCGAACTTCTTGAAAAGCTGCTGTAACCTTATTTCTCACCGAACGCCAACTTTCTCCGCGATATTTGCTTCCCCGGAAAGAATTTAATCTTTAGCACTGCTTAATTAGCAAAAAATACTTTCGCACAAAAGTTTCCGAACTCCGACCCTTGAACTCGGTTGCTTCTGACCCATATCAGACATTGCACATACTTTAGCCTTATCTTTCCAATTTATCATTGCAAAATTGAATTTTTGCAATAAAGCATCTTCATTTAATAATAAAAATATTAGCAGAAGATTCGGTCCACTGATCCCTACTCAGGCTTGTCAACTATCTAAAAAAATATTAATTTCGATATTCTCGGACTACAATTTCAGTAAATCAAAAATAAAGTGAAAGTGCTTTTTATCATTCCAAACTTTCTACCAGACTAAACAAATTCTTTTGGGTACGTTTAATTATTGCAATAAAGCAACGGTATTATAAGCCCATTGCAATCAGAATAAAAAACAGAAATAACGAACACAAATGGAGTTGTAAAAAGAGCGAATTATACGGAATAGACGTATCACGCGAAAGTAATCAATAATATCGATGTTATTATGCTTCTCGACGAATACAAGCGAAATATTTGATTTGCCTTTTTTCCCGCGCTGTTCACGGCTCGCCACCAATAAAATATTCGCCTGGGGCTGGCCGGTTGGTTGGCTTTTAATGGGAACCGTGGAAAATTGTTAATTCCTATTTCCGATGATGGGGTTCGTTGTTCCCCGACCGCTAAATCGGATCGACGAACATTTTCGAGTTCCGCGAAATAATTTATCCTCGGCACACCGCATTGCGGCTCGGGGCACAGATCGAATATGTCTACGGACGTGTGCACTCCATCGACGTTTTGCGTTCCCCTCGGAGAATACAGATTTCGGGATGTGTGTTCGTGGAAAGTTCTTAAGAAAATACGTTCCGAGCAATCGGTATCGGAGTGCGAAGTCTAGTTCGAACTTTCGCGACCACTCCACCTCGGTCGTCCGACTCGAGGAATCTTCTTGAAACTCTTCCGAGTCCATCGGGAGAAACGCTGCTCCTCCATTTGGCGATAAACAACAGTTACCCGAGCAACCAATTATTCACAATGTTATGTCCTCTGAACGATACAGAAACTTATGACGCTAGATTATCGTCTGCAGTGGACGAGTGTGATCCAATCCTTTCTCATGATTTTCCAGTGATTCGCTGATCAAATACTTATATACAGGGTTTTTATAATAGCCAGCGTTTTTGAAAAAATGGAAGAAAAAAAGTTAAACTGTTTCTGCAAGTTGTCTGTAATGTTTTTTATCATCTTTTTCTTTTTTGGAAATGAAGGTTCATTATTTTTACAATATTAAAGCTCGTAGCTTGAAGATCACACAAGGTCAGAGATGCTTGATACTAAACAAGCTTTATTTGATATATGATTTTCGAGAGAAAATAATTATTGAGTAAATTTAAGTATTGCACAGAACTTGAGATCATAATATTTTCTAAATAAGAAATAATAGAAGTTGTTATAGAAAATGGTTGAAAATAACGTATGAGTGTATGATAAATTTGTACTAAATTTTGTTTAAACTCAACTTATCAAGATTTCATTAAAAGATTGTATTAAAATGAAATAGTGCAGAGTATGTGAGATTTTTAATGCCAACCGCACAAACCGCAACAAATAGAGTAGTGTTCTCTTTAAATGGCTGATAAGGAGACGCTCGCGTTGCCGAGCTTATTAATTAAGAGTATAAAGGGGATTAAACAGAAGTAGTTAAGACAAGTATTTACGGCTGTGCAGGTTCCGAAGCCAAAAGTAAAACTCCTGAAACACTCAAAAAAGGAGAACGGAGTCAAAGTTCATGAAGCTTTGCGTTTCTACAACTTTCACGAGAGAAATACTCTGGGGACCATTTTCATTTCCATGAAAACTGTTGAGTTTTTATGTTCGGAGTGGGTCATTCAAATTGAAGCATTTTAGTACTCCAGTTTATATTTCTAAATCAGAATAGCTTTAAAATGCAGCTGCTTATTCAAACAAATAATCCTGAATCCAATAGTGTACAACATTTTAAGGATTTTTTAATATATATTTCAAACGTTATGATATTTAATAAATGTCTATAGGGAAACAGAGAGAGAGCAAAAAAAGTTTTTTAATCAGGACTGAATTTAATACTTGAAAGTGAGAAAGGTTTTTATAAATAAAATTTCTGTGTTAATAAAGACGAAAAATATTTCACAAAGGTCCAGTTAAATTCATGTATCAAAATGAAACATAGACGTGTATAATGATCAACTTGTAAACATATGCTAACCCTATTTCATGCTTTTCATTCTGTCCCAGAAATGAATAAATTCATATACAGATTAATTTAACACCAATGGTACATAATTATGCAATATTAATTTATATACATTTACATTGAACCTCTTAATTGGATATCCATATCAGTACTATTTAATTCACATAATATTAGTCTAACAATTAACTGTAAACTGTACGAGCTATTTGTAACTGGTATTTCAGGTCTATTAATTTAGTTTAGTGAATAGTTCGAAAACATGGAACCACATTATCGATTTGATCATACTCGTGCCATAACAGTATATTGGGAACGAGGTATTGAGATTCTCCTACATGAAAACTGTAGAGAAATCATTTTTACCATTCTATAAAATCATGTATCAAATAAAACTTGTTTAGTATCAAGCATTTCTGACCTTCCGTGACTTTGAAGGTTACCATGTCGTTTTGGCACACGTTTTCATACGGTATAAAAAATGCATTCAAAAAACTTTCTCCTCTTTCATTTTCATAGTATGCATTTTTCAATAATTTCCAGGAGAATCAAGTATAAACATTCCTGCTAGAGCTGCAGTATATAAACATTCTAAAATTCTGAAATGTGGACAAATTTTTTCCGAAGTAAGATAATTTTATGGGTAATTTTTTATATTGATAGAAAGTTCGCAATTAACATCTGAGTGAACTATTGGGTTACAGCCACTAGAGATTGGAAATTGTGTTTTCGCCGGGTCCCGCGACTCTTTTACAGCGTTATAATACGCGAGAAATAAAAGCAACGGTGGGACGACGCGATAATTAGCGAGCATTGAAAAGTAATGTAGCGTGGAATGCGAGGGAAAGATAAACTTTCGAGCAATTCGATAGCAGGGCGTTCCACAGTCGCGAACTCGTTGTGATCCATCATTAATAAAGCCGCGGAGCATTGCTTCTTCTGCTATCCGCTATAAACATGGGACAGATATGCCTGGCATCGACTGACGGATTAATCCGTTAGTCCCTTGTCGTTGTATCTCGCGATCATTTATTATCGGGACAAAAGGAAGGCTTAGAACGACCGACTTGTACGAGAACAAGCCATTGGCTGAAAAGTTTGACTGATGGAAGCGAAGGGGTTTAAAAGGACGACACAAAATTACTTGGAACTTCGGGAACAATCACTTTTCATCGTCTCACGGATAGTCGCCTTTTTAAAGGGAGCAAACAATGGCGGAGATGTGACTCCAATTGGCGTCATCAGGTGCCATTTATTGGCAATGTGAAGCAGAGACCAATTAGTTGTTCTGGTGGAAAAATCATGATGACATTGGATAAGTAATTTCCATAATTTCCAAGTTTATATACAATAGGGGACAAAAGTTTAAGACTTATTTTAATTAATTTGAGACTTAATTTACCATAAAATAATAATATGTGTAAGCTTTTCATGGAAGAATGATGTGTTCTGAATACAAAACAAAATCGTTGGCTCTAAAAACCTAATACAACATAAGAGAATATTAAAAAATAAAATAAACAATGTACAATCCTGTGAACAACAATCCTTCGGAGATGAAGATAGAAGAAAAATGATCTTGTTTTCATTTTGTATGAAGAATGTTTTTTCAAATCCTGAGATTATAAAAATATGAGATTGATTGACAATTTTGTTTGCCTCGCCAATGAGAATACATTCTCCTTGAATTGTACAAATTGATTCAGGGCTAAATATTTATTCTTACTTATTTTAATAGGTACATATTTCAACAAAAAATGGTACAAAGTGTATTTCTACTACAAAGAAGCTTAAAAAAAAGATTTGGATAAAAATTCACAACATAATTGTGATAAGATCTGTAATAATTTCCTTGCATTGAATGTTTTTAATTATTTGTAGTCGATTGTCAAGCTAATTTTGGAAATTTTCCGGCTGCAGCTCGTAAGTCGACAATTAAAAAGCTCGCTCGAAGAGTCGAAGAATTGGACATCTCATTAGCGTGCACACGAACGATGTCTAATTACCAGAATGGCTGTCATTCGAATCCCAGGTTATGCCTGGTGCCTGACTAGAGAGGATGAAAGTAATTACCAGCCGTGCGAACGATTAATTAAGTAGCTGCCGGTGGATGGGCGAATTGTAGATGGTCAGGGTAAATTGGAGGACTGTCGACGTGTCCTGTACATACAAGGCACATCCCGGAACGTATTTAGAGCGTCGTCATAATACCGTGACATACTTCGTAATCTTCCACGCGGAAAATTTCTCGATGGAAATTAATTTTCAGTTCTGCTCAGATTAGATCACGAGTGCCGGCCCGATACTTTGTGCAGTGAACCCTTCATTCGCGTACCATAGTTTGATCGTCTGGTTGCGAAGGAAATGCCTGCTTTTAATATGTTTGCGCAGAAATTTATGCACGAATGGTTTTCATTTTAACCATCATATGATCACATTTATGTACTCATAATGTGATATACAGGGTGTCCCAAAAATGTCGTACTTTCTTAGTACGACATTTCTTAGTACTTTCTTAGGAAAGAAATTCCCAAGATCATTTCGAGTAACTTTCACCTTTATGAAAATGTTCTCCATCGTTCTGTAAAATAGTTATTCGAAAAAACACGGACCAATCAGAGCGCGGCTAAGCAGATGAATCCCGCCCGCTGCGCTCTGATTTGTCCGTGTCCTTTCGTCAACATCTCTTTAACAAAGCCTCGGATTTTCGCAAAGCAGAAAGTTGCTTCAAATGAACTCAGGAATCAGTGCAACATTTCTTCTTTTAATAATTCGAATAAGTCGTGAATGATGAAACAATAAATTCTTTGAATGAATATCTCAACAGTTTTCTGATTTACCTATTCGTTTATAAACGCATAAAATGTTATTCGTAGCTATGCTAGAAGAGCAACTGAGAACTACATCCCTGGAACCTCTGTTCAGTATTGTCCTAAGAAAGCAAGCGGATGAAATCTGCAGCACGATCTCGTATAAGGTGGCTCGTTTAAGGAAATGATTCGGAAATGTATGGTTGTTGAATTTTTCAGCGGTCCGGTTTATTATTGATCCGGTAATACTCGTTTCGCACGTGTCGATCGCACGGGTAGCAGCGGGACTGCAGTTACGAGGTCAGTTACGTGGGGTACAACTGTATGCCCACATATGTACGTATCTACTTGAACGATGCTACACATCTCGAGAGCGCACCTCGTTCTGGTTTCCCTCTTTCCCCGTTCCTCCGGCGATCGTGTGCCCAAGGAGAAGATGACGTTGATCATAGAGACCAGGTGCAGCTGCATGCGGCGACACGTATACCAGCAGCGGCACACTCAGGAATGATTACATTAACCCGTTGTCGGTAGTGCCATCGACGGTGGACGAGCTTCTGCTGTACGGACAAGTGCATATTAGAAGAGTGCGCCTGTACCCCCATATCTATGTCAAACACACGCACACGCAATTGCCAGCTGCTTTAATAGAGACAACTGCGACTTGGTGCAGTCCACCTTTCGAGAAATCAAGAGACTCCCGATTCCTGTAAAATCATCATTTAGGGGAGAGTTGCCAAAATCGTACTACCTAAGGGATTTTTGATATATCTAATAAACAATACACATTTTTACTAAAATCGTTGTTCGCAATTATACTTTGATCTTTGCAGAAACCTTCTAAATAAACATTCTACGTATAAAATAAAATTAAAAGAGCGATTTGAGTAATTTTAGAAGAGATTGTTGATTTTTAGAAGTTGATTTTTAGAAGTTGAATTTTAGAAGACTGCCAAAAATTCACTACCCAGCGACTCAAATTTGGAATCAACCCGAACACGGCCCTCACATCCGAAAAGCATACAGCAAACACTATTGAATTCCTTAAAGAAATCAATCACCTACACAAGATCTAAAAACACCACAGAAGTTCGTCGTTAATGACCAAGAAGTCGATGCGACATTAATGAAGGAAAGAAGAAGAATGACCGGTTCCTTATTTTACAATTGAATTTTATTATTTAATTTTACCATCTCGATATATCTCTGCTATATCGATATGAGAGCGTAAGAGAGGAAGAGAAAGTGTGAACAATGACGAGACTGAAGTTACGTGCAAACAGAAGGTATTCGATATTGATTGAGAAATGTGAGAACCCTTGTGGATAATTTCTCCATGCTGATAAATTGTTCTCTTTCTGAACAAATCCAGTCTCTCCTGCTATTTAATAACAACATGCTGTAACAAGAATTTTATTTTTCCCGACGTAACAAATGATTACCATCGAGCATCATATACATTCTTGTATGTAAATGAAGTTAATGAAGAGAAAATATTTTCCTCGCGTCCTCGAGTCTTTCATATTCATAATATTTCGCGGGAGCTGCAACATCTCTAATTATAATAACGCATGCAAGCTCGAATAATTCTTATTCCTAATTTTCAATTTGCAGGGCATTGAAAATTAAACATTGGACAAACCATTGTTCGAAAATTTGTTGGCATACCATCGAAAATGTCTCTAGAGCATCTGTTGGATTGATGACGGGACCAGACGGTAGCTATTTGCGAGCGAAGTGAACAAATCCTTGAAAATTAAACCGAGCGTTGACTAAATCGAAGCTTTTTATCAGTTTCGTGTCTTCCAAAGTTGCGTGGGAGCCGCGGCAAAACATCGATTGGGTGGCAAGCTCGAGCGGCGACAAACGACACAATTAGGAAAAACGTATGTAACGTTGATGTGGATAATTATTGAAGCGGTGACTAATTGTGAGGATAACTTTGCGCGCAAGTGTGCCGGACGGCGAAAATGCCGCAGTTTGCATTGTAAATTGCGTGATTTCGATATCTCGCGTCGCCGGGAGCTGTCACGAAATTAGCTGCGGAGATTCCGACGCGACGCTAGCTAGCCCATGCTTGACAGAACTCCGTGAATGGATGGCTGTAGTCGCGAGAGTACGCGGCACAGTTCGTTGATAAATTATCGGGGGCGCTCACTTTTAACGTATTGCTTGGTATCGACGCGGAATGAACTGTAACACGAGAAACCGGACCGACGCGCCACGTCCTGACAGGGGAAACTAGTTTCCGCTGTGTTCCGTTCGTTACAATTACATGGGCGTTATCATAGCGAACTTTGTAAATTATGGCACCGGATGAAAATTTGTTGTGGATGGGTGTCGTTGATCATGCGCGATGAGAGGTAGGCGAGGTCAAACTTAATAGCAGTTAACGATTACAAATTAGTGTTTAGTCCCCAGGTAGCCACTAGATTATTATTAACGCGATCCCGCGTACACATAATTGCCGGTGTAGCTGCAACTGCGATTGCAACTACTAATTTTCCTGGTTGCTGTGATGATCTTGACGGAACATGTGTCTTAAGTCATCGCTAACACAACGTTATGATAAGGATTACGGCTCCGGCTCTCTACTCTACGTAGACGCATCGTATTAATTTGCTGATGAATTCATACGTTACATTTCCCGGAGATACTCCAAAGAAATAATTGCTTCTTTGAGCTTCCATAGATAATTATGAACATCGGAACTCGGGCAACTACTACGATGCGGGCTGTTGGGGCCTCAAAGTACATTCATCTGTCTCGCGATGTAATAAATTTGCGGTCTGCAGTTACACTGATAACGCTGGGACGCAATACCGACTCCATTCTCGGCTGTTTAACAGAAATATACCGAATAATTAATTTTTACATCCTGATTTTTCATTTTAGTTATGGCAGCACTACAATTACAGATTGGTATGTTGTTAATTGATGTTGTTAAATGATGTTAAGTAAAATTCAACGAAATATGGATTTCATATAGATAACATTTAATTGATAATCAGCAGAATAGGTTGGTCATCGTCAGACGCGTGAGTATATTCAACTATACGCGTGATTGTTGCATTTTCTCGAAGAAGAACCACCAATCGAACAACTGTTGGTCGTTTTTCACTTATTTTTGTCCTGTACCATTTATTCTACTTTTTATAATAATTAAAATACGTACATTCCAAGTGCATCCTAGCAATAGGAAGCATAGATTTTGTAATTAATTAAATCGCACACTTTGTATAAATTGGGTCAACAGAATTTATTCGATAACGAGAAAAGCGCAAGTGAACTACGTCTTTATGATTTGAATGTAACACGTCAAGTGAGGATCATTCGGGCTAAAATCAACGGTTTTACAAACAAACTGAAATAAACTGAAATTGAATCGATCGTTCCTCGTGTGGAATAATAGATTAACCTTTTATTGCATGAATTTGTATGACAAGTTGAAAAAAATATATATGGCTGTTAGTCTACTTAAAAATTAGTGTGATCATGAAATAAATAATAAAATTTTATTAGAAAATGTTATTTATTGCATCTAACATAAATCTACAACACGCATATTTTGTATATTCATTACGGGCCCGAATAAAAGAATTTAAATAAAAAAATAAATAAATTTTTCAATTTTTGCCACATAACAGCATGCTTTCCACAAATGTCCAAACAGATTTGTTGTACGGTTTCGTTTTTGTAGATTCTCTTCCGTTTTTTGGCCAAACGGGGCCGCTGTGCGGTGTCGCAACCGTCGAAATAATCGGCGGCGACAACACACCAGTTGCATCCGTCGCAGCTAATAACAGTCTGGAGCGGCGTTAAAGTTCCCGCTGACAGAAACGCGGCTGAAATCTTGTCGACTGAAACGTATCGTGGCGTTGTAGAACGAGCGTGTCACGATTAAACGTGTCTCGAGTCAGTGGCAGCCAAGTATCGTGTATCACGGCGTGGCGCGTAGGGTGAAACCTCTATGAGCAGGATGATAACGGTGACTATTATTAATCTACGTAGGACCGCGCGGCAATCAATTACCCTATCTTATGCCACCTCTGCGTACTCCCAGGTCGATTCCCTCCAGTCCGTAGTTTCCCCCAAACCCCCTCGCAAAATGGTAACGCCGCGCCGGCAAGTCCGTTGGAACAATCTACCTATACACTAACGAGTTTCCAGGCTGGGTATCGTGTACGGTAGACAGAGTTAAGTTACACGCGGACCCGTTGTATACAGTGTCCGTGTGCAACCTCTTCCACGACTCTACGCGCACACACACACACCCACCAGGCGCACACATAGGTACACATGCCGTTCGGCGTACCGGCACGTACCTTCTGCACTTCCATCTATGAATTCACGTACTCGCAATTCCTGCATATACATATATACCTGTGTCTCGCTACCCCCTCCCTCTCTCTCTCTCTGAGACGTGAATGCACAACCGAAGGACACCATTAAACCGTTCATGCCGGAGGAATAATACGTCGTGGTCGTACCGTAAGGCTGCCTATCTACGTTCCTCCCTGGACCACGTGCACGTGTGTGCGTGCCTGTAGCCCCTTGCTCTGGATCGGCGTAACAATAACAAACTGCGGAGAGAACTTCGCGTTACGTGTCTTACGGAAGTTCCTTTTGGTTTGTGTAACGGGTTGCCGGAGTGCGGGTTCCTCCAGCGCAAGTATAGCCACTCGTGCGAGCTATCCTTGCGCGATGGACTCGCTACGAAATGGTTTAAGGAATGCATCGGGATCAGTCGAGTTAATCAATCGATTGATTATTCAGAATTTTCCAAGTCGTACAGTGACTCCCATTAATATTCGGACACTTTTAAAAAGACGACAACATTTTTAATATTGGACTACACGATTTGAAATTTTTTGGGAAGTTAGAACAATTGGTTTGCTGCACAACGTAACTAAATTTTTTCAAAAAAAATTGCAAGTTGTCGGAATTGCAGAGACAATGCTAAAAGTTGTAATTTTCAACTTTTTTATGTGGGCCTATATTGAAAATTTAGAAAGTACATTTTGTAGATCTGTGTCAATCATATGCATTGTAAAAGTTTCACCGAAATCGATTGATGCGAAAAAAAACGACAGTCATTGAAAGATGCAAGAATCCTTAGATTTATTGCAATTAGCAATATCAATTGCAATTGATCGGAATTGTAGAAAAAATAGTAAAAGTTGCATTTTACAACTTTTGAATATGGGCCTTTAGCAAAAAATTTCTTTTCACATTCTGTAGCAAATTAATTGCTCTAGCTTTGCCAAAAAAGTTCAAATCGTATAATACAATATTTAAAAAGTTATCGTTTTTTTAAGAGTGCCTAAACACTTATGAGCGGTAGTGTTGGAACTATTGGGAACAGAAGGAAACTTTTTTTTTTTATATTAAGGTTTAACGTCGCATCAACATCTAGGTTATTAGCGACGAACTTCTATGGTGTTTTTAGATCTTGTGGAGGTGGTTGATTTCTTTAAGGAATTCAATAGTGTTTGCTGTATGCTTTTCGGATGTGAGGGCCGTGTTCGGGTTGATTCCAAGGAAATTTTTCTTTTCCTTGAAGATCCGCTAATTATGACAGTATTTCTTTTTATATTGGGTTGGCAAGGAAGTAATTTCGGCATTTGAAGGTGAAGTAGAACCCAATTTTTTTATTCAAACAATGAACTTTAATCAATAAATCTTCTGCCATCTTTCTGGTAGCTCCACAATTCCGCGCTCATAAAACCTAATCGGTTAAAAATTGATCCAAGTGCGATTTCACCTTAAAATGCCGAAATTACTTTCTTGCCAACCCAATATTACCAGAGGAATTTTCAACATTAAATTGATTTTGGAAGTTTTCTAATATAACAATTTAGACGTTTGATAGAATTTTAGAATGTTGAGATTTTGTTAAGTTCAACTTCTGTTTATGTGTAAAAAATATGCAAAGACACAATTATTTTTAAATAGATTTAAACAAATTCAGTGCTAGTTGATTGTGTAGAGTAATTTCACCGCTGTCGGATCCATGGGAGTCGATTGATCCTTCGACAAAAGTAGAGTCGATTCCGCCAATCAGCGTGAACATGGACGACATATTGTCTTCCTTCGATGCTTATTGATTTAGTGAATAGTGCAAGCGGAATCCGTTTAGACGGTGCTATTTGTCAGCAAATGAGGCCATCGCACATGCCAATGGTCCATATATAAATCCTCCCGTGATATTTAATTAGAAATTGATGGCAGTGCGGGGTCATCAGCTTGCGTCGATGCAATCAGATTAGGGTACATGTTTAGAAACCCGAAGAACGATACCTAACCGATATGTAATTATTAGATTGCGGATCTTTATGCATTTATAGGAAAATAGAGTAAATGAAAATCAAAATGGTTGGAAAAATTAAAAAGTTGAAGATGTCATTACACGATTTCTTCTCTATTAAATTCATTAAGGGAAGAAATAACATTCAATTTGCTTTCTATTTTTTGCAATCGATGCAGACAATTTTTATTTTACATGAAGATCCACAGTCTAGTAGTTATACCTGTGTTCGTGAAATTGATTGAACCTATAAAAATGATTCTGGACAAAATAATAATAGTTCACTTTAACTTTTCTAAACAAATGCGGAAAATTAATGGAACGTTCCTCATTTTCGCTGAACAATTTATTGATATTAAAATCGTTATATTTGTGTGACCAGAATGATTGCGAGCTCGTTTGGGAACAGAAAGTCTCTGCTTTCAGATTCCTTAAGTAGCCTTATTCAATGATGTGTCAGCCTCATGTAGAAAAGTATGTGTGGTTCTCATTATTAGAATATTTTATTGAAGATGTGACACAGAAATCTTTCTAATTTCCTATATATATAAATACCAATTCTAAATTACACATTTTCACTTTAAATAACAATATAAGGAATCAATAATTAATTCTCCTATCTTGACCCAAGATGCAACATTTTGAACGTTATACATAAACAAAGCTAGTGACGAGTGTTTAATTATTTCCGTAAAAGAAATTGCATCGAAATTAATATAAACAGGTTGCCAGGGAATAATTTAGTACCGAAATCAATTGGTCCCTACGATAAGCAATATACTAATTTCACTGTGACGTATTTATAACCTGTAAAATTATTTCCTAGCCTGAGAGGCACTATCACCGAAAACAATACATTGTGTTATTTAAAAAAAAAAATTCTCGTGGTCATGGAGATGCGCACATTTACGGGGAACAAACGCAGACGAGCGTGCCAGAGAGAAATGTGGCAACGAGTGTCATTTTAGTGTACTCCGTTGCGTTTAGCGCGTTACAAAAATGTTTCCTGAGGCGTTTTGATGCTGTCGTTTGCAGCGACACATTTTCAGGCTCTAAAAATTCGAGCCTTCGGAATTACAAATGAAAATATCCCTTGCTTGTTGCTTCCATTATCATCCTCTATTTGCCATAGTTACGTATAGCAAATGTTCGCGAACATTGAAATTTTTGGATTAAATGCTATATACTGACACTCGGTTACAAATTCTGTTTTACTAAATGCAAGGACGTACTTAGTGTTAATGTTGTTGTAATTAAATTTTGCAGTCAAATTTTAAAATAAAATTTGCAGAGATATAAAATACATAAATAAATAATAAATTATTTAATAAATTATTTTTTTCAATAAAATTATTTTTATATGCATATTGAAATTTAGAATAGTTTTTAGATTGCTGTCGTGATAACGAAACTCGAAATAAATGGAATAATTTTCTATGGAAACCTTGTGTTGGTTTAAATTGAAAACAATTTATTTAATGTAAATGTAGCATTTTTATCAGTATATTAGAATCCAAATCCTCAACCTATAGCTTTCTTGCTCGAGTAAAAGTTGAGGCAGCACTTTGGGTTATTTTGGGACACATTCTTCAAATCGAGGTTACTACGACCAACTTTCGTACATCGCCAACCTGGAGGAAAGAGCAACAATGAACACTTTTAGGGTCGCATGCATAGAGATACACTCTTGAATGACTCGGTTCGTGCGAGCTTATCACTTAATCTCAGATGCTGCCGTATGCTCTATGTGTGTACGTTCATTTTCGTTCGTTTACCTAAGCACATTTAAATAATTGTGCAAATCGAAAAAGAAGAGAAATTCAATAATATTTTTATAGATAAAATTATGTTTCTTCAAAAAATTGTATAGCAATTAGAGTTTTTAAAAAATTTCTTTTTCTAAATTTGTCTTGTCCATCGTTCATAATTTTCTGAAGTTCTATTTTCTGTTATATAGACCATAATAAAGAAGAATTACGAATGTTTATTTTTGAACTTGATTACTGACAAATTACCAACAAATGTTCATCATACTAACTTGATCGAAATAGAAATTCTTAGTTTCCACTCGATGTAATAGTTCGAGTGTCACTCTGGGAAATAATGGACCCCGGTGAAGACTATTTTCGTCGCTTTTAATGAATTCGTTAACCGCGATAAAAAGGCGAGTTTTCGCGATCAGAGCGATTCGTATTAAATTCAAAGTCGATCCTCCTGCAGCGGAATAAGCCGCCTGTGGAATTGAGATGGCGTACGCGGCAGGGCGAAAACAGGCCAAGATGAATATTCCATGTTAAATCCGTGGTGGAATCGGTGCAAAGAAAGTCAGAGCCAAGGGAAAAAGAGACGAGGTAACCCTTTTTTTCCACGATGATTTATTGCCCCTTACGGTGTTCCCACCGTGGTACCAGGAGTTACCGTACGTTTTAAAACTTCATCGCGTCTTTCGTCATGCAGAATGTCGTGTGCCGCCATACCACCATACCACCCTATTTAGCGTGGGTAGGAAAACGACAGGTCTACTATTTATATAAATATATTAAAAAATATATATATTTTACCATATACTTAATAAAGGTTTGGTATTGGAATCGCACTTTCTCACGCTGCGTATTCTCTCACTGCGCTCAGCGCTCTCACGTTTCTAACCTCACATAATCTCAAAAATTCAAGAAAAATAACCTCACTATTTTTAAGTACTGGAATCTGTTTCTAGCGTTCTTATAATCCTTTATTGTCGATAGAAGAATTCAGAATGCGTTATTCAAAGCATATTCGTTAGTTATAAGTAATATACAGTAAATCCTCTATAGTCGCTAAAAGGTCGTACACGATGAATGCAAAAAAAATATCCCCTCCACTGTAATAATCTGATCTCGGCTCGGGTATAGCAGTGTGAGCCACTAGTAATGCGACGCGGAGAGTCTCAGTCGCCGGCACAGTTCAAAGGCCCTCGCGTCCTCACAATGTAATACCAATAGAAAACATTTTTTATTATTACTTATTTTTTTATGAAACTTTCACCAATATATCTGTGGCATTTTTCTGATTAAAATAACAACAAACATATTTGGTATATCTATATTGTATTTAGTGGTTTAATTGACGATGAAAATTTTGGGCGCGAGCAATACAAGAAATTCTAAGAAAACAATTCTGACAAAATTATTGTTGCCCAAAACGCTGGGCTATAATACGTATAATAGTTCATATATGTAGTTTGGCATTAATTTACGTGCTTAATAAAATACTTCTTTTCTTTCTCTCTTTCTTCGAGAATGAAATTTTTCAAACGAGCCATTGAAAGCGTTGGAGTCACCCGTTCGGGATAAAAAGGAAAAGTAATTGAAAAAATAAGAGAAACAAAGTGGCCCGGGCTTGATACTCTTTTCAGCTGAGGAATTCCTGCGGTTTCATTCATTTGTAGATAATTTTAGGTCGCGGAGCGAGTCGGGCCAGTGACGATGCATCAGCCTACTTCCGCTCGAGTAAATACAACGTTAATTAACGCCGCGCGTCTGCTCGCGCTTTCCTTTGCAAACCTGCTGCATGGACTTACGGCATAGTAAACGGACGTAATTCAGATGATTGTCCTACGAACGAGGTAGGGAACGAGACAGCGGCACCGACGACTGCGAAGATGGCGCATTCCTTTTCCGGCGCTCCGACTGAAAATTAAACACGGCCAATTCTGATTTTCAGTCCCTCGACAGTGTTTCCGTTGCGGCCATCGCGTTTCTCTTCTCAGTCGGGATTCGACAGATGTCTTCCCTATTCTTTATTCTTTTTGAAGTGAAAACTTCTTTAAGCACACCACGTACACGATTGCTGGGTAGTGAATGAGTCTGATCCGTCACCCTCCGAGGTGAAACACTATTTTTTTGGTGTTACAATTCACAGTTGATAAGTGCATTTGGTAGACAAAGTAGTGATGGGTCGTTTTTTGGAAAATCAATTTTTTATCGATTTTAACATTGACTCATATTAGTTCAAATTCAACTACCAATGTCCATATTTACCACACAAAGAATTTAATCGCACATTACTAGACAGCGGATCTTTATGCAAAATAAAAATTTTTCATGTGAATTACAACAAATTGTACTGAAATAGAAGTTTATTTCCGTTCTTAATATATTTAATAGGTTGAAAATAATATAACAGTATCTTTAAATTTTTCTAATATTTTTACTGTTTTAAATTACATCTACTAATTTTTGCCGTAAATGCATAAATTGTAATGTCTACACATTACAAACAAATACAACTGGAATGCTGTTTTTTTTTACATTACATTATTACATTATTATAATTGCATTTTGAGTGCATTTTGCACTCAGTTAAATTAAAAATGAAACCCAGTATCCAAACTAGATGCACCTGGAAATAAATATTTCAATCATACATTGATGTTGCCATTTCCAACCAAATGTTCTTCGGTCAAACCAACGAGCCATCGTGATAGAAATATTTCGATCTAATGGTTATTTCCTAATATTTTAACTAAAATATTAAACGTATCGATTATTTTAATGTTTAATTTGATGTTTACCGAGCGCATCTTGCTCGTAAAACATGATTTCCGGAATCGATCGGTAAATAACATGTTCAGAACCGCTGCTCATGAGTATTTAACTTATTTACGAAACGGTGGTCCGAAAAGACATGACCGTCGGAAGCGTTGGTCATACATCCACCGTCGATGCGAGCGCAATATAAATCCGAAGCATAAACCGACCATGCATTTCTGATTTTCACTCGAACTTTCTACAATCGTGAACATTTATTTCGTTGCTTATTGTAGGGTATTATGTATTAGGATAGAAGAAACATTAATATTTTGAAATTATTTATCTGTAAAACGATCATGTTGTGAAATATATTCAGAGATTTTTAGATCCACGATGCACATTCACACCGAATTATGATAAAATCGACGGAATTTTGTTTACCAGTCGTTCACTTTTGATGAAAATATATATTTATATATTCATAATATTGTTTACATCATGAAAAAAAATTTTGGATGAAACGAAAGATGGACTCTGAAACTAGAAGCTCCTAGCTTTAAAATGAATGCAAATTTATTATCGTGCGAGCATTTTTCACGAAATTATCACAGTTTAAACATAAGCAATTTTTCTGTAGCTCGTATGTCTGGCTAATGCTCGGTGTTTCTACTTAAATCGTCATATAAAGACTTTTATTAGTAAAAAGACTTGTATTTTCAGATATTTGTTGTGTTGGGTAAGATAGTAATTGAATATAATAAAATTAAAATATATTCAGAGATTATTTCCCGAATTGTATAACATTGATTACATTGAAACAATTATTTATTTTATATACAGGGTATTTCATTTAACTTGACTATCTTAAATATCTCGCTGATTTTTCGTGATAGGGAAAAAGCTCAGTAGGAAAAGAGTATTCGGTTCGAAGGGGCAAATGCGACGACAGGCAAAAAACATTTTCTCAAGGTCACCTTTTGAAGATTCCAAGGGCATCGAAGTTTTTTCAAATGGGACCAATATTTTCATGACAACAGTCTTACAGCTTATGAAAAGACAAATTCAAAGATGTGCGATGACCTTTACGTGATCTTGAAACGGTTGCAGAACTTTTGCAACTTTCGAATGCTGCAACGAGGTTGAAGTACTGTGCGCTAAGAGTTTCGGTGTGTATCACAATTGACCTGCGAACTTCTGTCGGATGATCAACTTTCCCAGGGTTAAATCATTCGAAAAGTTTAATCCGTACTTGCAGTGTATAAATATGAAATAGTTCGGCGAAGTTTCAATGGGCTTGCGTGTCGTTTCACGTACTTCCGACTCGGTGTTGAAAAGTTCGTCTGTGCTGTCGGAAACAGCGCTCTTTAGGTCCAAAAAGAAAAGCAACGGTTGATCGGCCGTCAACCCCTGTCCTGTTCTTATCGAGACTTGTTGTCGACTTAATACGGATCGAGCAAGACGGCGGAGAAAGTTTTTGTAAATTTTCCAGTTAATCTTTTAAACTGCTTTCGCTTTAATCTTTTTTAGCTGGAATACGATCCGCAACTTTTCTTTTTTTCCATGGAGCTGACAGTCACTCCCAGTTACCATTAAAACCGATTGTTATCTCGAAAATCCTTTTAATTCTGCCGTACAGAAACATGGTTCCTCAGCTTTCATCGAACTTCTATGTCATTAATTTCACCGGATTAAATTTGAATTAACATTTCTCCGACGCTCGAATTCGAGTTTATATTTCATCAGCTGGAATTAATGTTCCGATGAAAAATTGCTGTGCAAGTAGCATCCCATTCTCTGTTCTCGTAATCACTTAATTATTTCAGATATTACTGCAAATAGTAATTACATTTCGTTGAATACATTATTTGAGCGCGCTCCGGATGATGCTGCTGCTGCTTCGTGTAGGTAATTTCATAGCTGCGCAAAAATATTGAACGAATTCGCATTAACACGGTGATTGCTGAACCAGCAACTATAAACGTCGGATGAAGTCCAAATAATTTATTTAATGAAACGATTTCTGAAAGGCAAACATTTATTGATGTCGTTATTCCCTTCACATGGTTTTATTTCACAAATACAGTTCTACATGTTTGCATAATGTTTACAATAATATTTAAAAACGTGGCGCATGCAGAACAGGTTCAGATTCATTTTTTATAGGCTACGTAATAATTTCATTTTATATACATAATAATTCACAAGAATTCATAGAAATTACTTTTCAATTTAATATTGAAAATCGGTTTTAAGTTTCTCAATAATACATCAAAAAATCTAAAAATATTCACATCAGCTATAGACATAAACACATTAAAAAGATAGCATTAACACATTAAAAAAGTAAGAAGTTTCCATTTGGCTTCTGTGTCTTGCAATATACACGAACAATTTTTATTTTGCATAAAGATCCGCAGTCTAATTATTACGATATTTGTGACCACTATAGAAATTATGCAACCCTTAAACAGTTCTTACAATAAATAAACGTTATAAAAGGCGATGATGTAATATGCAATATTCAATGTATGTGGAATATGACGTCTGACATGTTCAAATAATTTTTATAAAAGTAAAAGTAGAATTTAATTCTCGTACGCTGCGATACATATAAGCCGGAGTTCCTGTCGGTGATAGGTGTTGGAACAAGAACGCACACATTTGACAAGGGACGTTGAATAAACGGTGCACATGGGGGCCTTCCAGTAAAATCAACAGCAAGTTGCCAGATGAGAGGACCTTAATTTGATTCCCACTCGACGACGAGAATTTTTTCAACCCACCGACCGGTTTAATCATTACTGATAGAAATATTGAACACATCATTCCTTCGCCTACGTTCCTCTTTCGATCGTATAATTCTCATGGAGATGGAAAATACCAAGAACACGTGCATATCATTTAATATCTTCGCAATGAATGGCAGAGAATTTGCACTTTCATTTCAGGCAGATCGTTAATCCTTAATTGTGAACGGTACACGTGTTAACATTGTTATTACAAGATGATAGACATTGATTGAGAACGTTCCGGACGAACATTCCACTGAATTTAATTATTTCGACCCGATATAGAATTATTCGCGAAACATTTCTTTATTTAATATTGTTATTGTCTTTCATTCAAAATGACAAGATTGATTTTATTTAGATATTGTACTATTGTACTGCTATTGTAATGCGTGCTCTACTAATGATATCTATGCAATAATTGTAAAATAAAAAATCTGGAAAAATCATTACGATCGGTGCTGACAAGATTAGTATTAAAAAGTCACGATACACTCTCTATCACGGATAATATCTCTATCACTATAAGGTAAAATGGAGCCGTCATCGATTAAATAGCTCGGTCGTTAAATTATCTGGCATAAAATATTCTCCGTTCGACTTGCCAATAACGCGGGCTTACATATCGCTGGGTCCTCGAAGTTCAGGCTACAAGGACGCCAACGACCTCTTTTTTTTCTGTGCAGATCATTGCCTCCGTTCGTCGTCACCTTATCACTGACTTTCTTGGAAAAGTGCTCGCCCCCTTTTATGTATAGCCGAGCGGTGGTCGGGGTAGGTCGCGCTCCTGGATGCCGGGACACCGATATAACTTAAAGCCACCCCTCCGAAAAGACGAATGCCAAGCCGTCGACTGGTCTTTTGGCCGGATTAACGGACTTCTCTCCTTCGGGGGAGGGGGGCGGCGTCTCTTTTTATCTTGGTAGTCGAGCCGGTCGTCCCCTCGGCGCGTCTCGGGGCATCGCTCGTAAACAAAGCCAGGATAAATCGACATTTCTCCGTCATGTCCCATTCAACGGCAACCCCCCCTCCATTTTCCTGGCCCACGCCCTTATAAACCCCCTACTTCGAGTACACCAGAGCGCTAGTCACTTTTCACTATTCCGGTTCCCGCGTCTGACGGACAGAACTCGTCGAGTAATCCGACCGAGTCCGCCGTTCAAACATCGAATCGAGCCCCGGACTTCGGGCCGTGTCGTTGCAGAGCTGGTTACACGAGATTACCAATTTTCTGCCTCCGCGGATCGCGATACACATTGCCGAAGAGAGAATTCGCTTCGTTTATTCGGACGCGTTGAATACTCGACAGCGAATCTACATATTAACGCTGACAAGAAATTTTCCATGAAAACTGCCCGTGTTCTCGTTATACATTTTTATAGGTGCGATGTGCATAGACGAGGCGAGCTCTTTTCAGACTTGAAACTGATTTTCTCGTGCTAAATATAATTCGTATCGATTTCAATCGTGAACCAATAAAGTTGTAATCTAATAATTAAATATTTCCTTATGTCGATCGTAGATTGTTGCTAACGGTATTATTATGCTTTCAACGCACTGGTTCGATCAATTGCTATTCAAAACACTATTTGCAAATTATCACAATAATTTTCTTCGACGTTTCGATCTTACTTTAGATCATTTTCAAGAAAAATAGAAGAATTGTCTGTAATTTAATAATCTAATAATTAAGTTTGGATCTACTATGAAAATATTACTGAAAAACATTTGGTTCTCTTTGTGTGTGGATAAACATAGTTAACACTGCGAAGATGTGGAAGTTCATTCAAAATTTCTCTCAAGGGGGTGAATCTACATGAAAAAATGAGTCCAGGAAGAGGAATAACAATTTTTTGTTTGATGCCTTATTTTCTAGAAAAACGAGTCGGGAGACCCATGCAAGTAGAATTGGTTGGCCATGGTCAGACTCGCCAGACTAATAGCACGCATATTCCTTACATTTTCAAACTCGATTTTCTCGGAAACGTGGCGTCTAACAAAAAACTGTTATTCCTTTTTTCGATTTATTTTTGCATGTTTATTCATCCCCTTTTCATTCTGTGGATCCAAGTATTTAAACACTACGTATTTAATTCAATTAGTTAATTCTTACATATTCATTTTAGAATTTCAAACCAGTTTTCCAAGAATCGACAAATCATATTTGAAGCATTTATGACACGAGAAGAATCTGAGATTATAAAAATATACGAGAATACATACTCATTGAATTGTACAAAATTCAAGGCACAATATTTATTTCTATGTATTTTAATCTCATTGGGAAAAAATACCGGAGTAGTATGTACATTTACCGTGTCTTTAATTTTGGTACGTTATTCAATAAACTACACTTTATACCGTATATATTTTATTAGTATTATAAAGGTGTTTCTCTAAATAACGGCACAGTGTTTCCGGGTATCCTGTATTTAATCTTTAATTAATTATTTATTTATTGATGCCGTAAACCATGTTTGGTTTATATAGCATATATTTATATACCATACATGTAGCATTACAGCTTACAGTATAACACTTTCCAAAAAAAAAATTTAGTGAAGTATATAACGTAATATAAATTGAAATTAATATAAATGGTAGACGCTAAATCCTAATCTTACATTTTTTGAGGGAGTTGAAAATAAACATTAGCGCTGTAATGTCTCGTACGCTTAGAAAAAAATTGATAGTGTAGGGAGGATAGTGTTTGCGATTGAGATGTAAATTTACAAAGTTGCAACCTGCTCAGATGCTTCTACCAGACTGACTACGGTCTTGACTTTATGTCCCCGCCTGGGCTTTTCTGTTCTTGGGAAAAACCGCCCCTTACGCCTAAACCCTTATACCTAAGACGCTATAGCATCGTTGAATTCCAACATTTACCTTATTAGAATTTGCAAGAGCATCGTTCATTGAAATATAGTCATTGACCTGGTTTCCCAGTATAAGGGTGGCCATGATATGCGAAGTAATTTGCGTCTGATATTCAATGGAGATTCAGCTTCCTTCCAGCAAGTTATTCTTTGTGTCCCATTCGGCGAAGTTTCATTAGTTCATTACTACGTCGAACACACGTTGGAACTTCCAAGCGGGAGGGTCGATTAATCAGGTAAAGATCGGCGAATTTGTAACGCGACTGCCAGAGATATTAGAGCCTCGCGAACGACAGGGAAACTTATCGCGGCAACCTATTTATCAGAAATCCCTCGATAAAAGGGAGCCGGCGTAATTAATCTTCCGGTACGGTAGCCTAATACCTTGTAACCGCCTAACGAACCAAGAAGGGTTCGTTCACGCCGGTAAAATAAAAGCGCGAGCGCGCGCCGTCGATGCGTCCTTATCGACGCGAATCATTGCCCCCTCGGTTCTTCTTCGCCCTACGATGCACAAGGGTGGAATACGGTTGAAAGAAGTCGTGCTCTGAAATACGATATGCCTTCGAGATACATGCATTTATTCAACGTGGTTCAGGCAATCCCGCTTGGCAGGAAAAGTGTTACGAGAAATGGATGGGCCAATTTTCTATTTCGCAGCGCCCCGGGCCTTGCTACGCCACTGCTATATTCCTATATTATACAGCCGTATGCATGTATTTCAAGGTGCGCGTATACAAGGTGTGCCTCTACCTTTTTCAGTCGATCCGATCGTCATATTCGTGGCGCGAAAGGGATCTATTAGGATTATTAAGTAAATAAAAAAATATGATACTTAATTGTATTTATTCTGCGGTATTTTAACCCCTTGCCGTAACTTTTCTTTCACATAGTGTAGTACACTTTCTTTTTATAGTGATTAGAACGTCTTTATTCCCAAAAATGTCGTAGAAGGGAAAAGAAAATGTATATTTTTTTTGTATGGTTACATTTATTTGAATGCTTAAATATTGAAAACGAATCAAATTTTATTTCATCTAAAATGAAACCGCGTAACATTCATATTTAGACAGCGGATCTTTATGCAAAATAAAAATGTTTTGCAGTGATTGTGGGAAGCAGGAATAACATAAACATTTATTTCCTTCCTTGACGACTGTGTTGCATTAAAAGTAACATTACAATATTCTTGAATTGTCTAAATCTTTGACCGTTGTATATTTCAGCCAACCAATTTCTTCATAAATGCATAAAGATCCGCAGTCTATCCATATTTGTTAGACTTCGTTAAAAATCTTCATCACGAGTCTGGCTGGTCAAAGTACGGCAAGGGATTAACCCATTTTTAACCCATTTTCAATGTATTTTTAATATTTCTTGTATGCTCTCGTTGAAAGATGTAAATTCATTTACGATGTTACTGAGCATCGTAGAAATTATTGAGTAGTGACCTAAGGATCAACGTGCCTAATTCTTGTAGACCGCTATCACGAATAACATTTTGGAAAGTACAGATTCAATTTCGAACTAATAATGCGACAGTCGGAAATAAATTGGCCGGCTGTATTAACGCCGGTCGATCTCACAATTTAGGTGGCGCAAGTTAGGAGGGATTGGTCGTTTAACTTACGACACGTAAACCTGGGTTGATAACGGAAGCGTTTACTAGCCGGCCTGGTCATCGGAAGTCCACCGCTACGGCATGGCACTAGGAACATTGCCAGCAGGAGTAAATTGTTACTTTGTCGTCGATAAAATTGGTTCCGCAGCGCGAACCTGATAAGACGACAATAGCGCACTTACTAAATTGAGATGAGCTTGCAACGACATTGATGTAGCAGAACCGTAAGTCTCACGCTTCCTTTTGTCCTGCGGAAAGGTATGCTGAGCCAATACGTGCGCAGAGATTCGCCATTTCCGCCGCCATTGTACCGAGAACTTCTCGAGACGTTGAATTGAAAATGTGTCGATCATTCGGAAGATTTTTTTCCACCATCATCGTTAATTAGAGCACAATTACCTCACATTTAATATATCAACTGTGCGTACTTCCCTGAAATTAATTAACAATTTGTGGATCCACTGCTGTAGTATTTGTTGCATTTTCCGACATATAATGCCGCCATCTGTCCGATAACCAGCTGTGCAGGCTAGTTGGTTTGAACTTCGGCTTTAATAGTTTCGGAATAAACGTCGCGCCACCGTCAAACTGGTTAGCTGTTAAACTTTATTTACGCCGTTTCTCCGATGCACGCCAGAGCGTTCAATTTTACGAGCATTTCGACCGCAACGGATTAACATCTGTCCGCGTCACGTTGAATCACATGTTTCCTTTGGCTGTCGTCTCACGAAATATCGTTGCGCTGCAGTTTTGTTATAAAAATGTTCGGAAACGTGAGATATCGTTCAAGTATTTCATTTAGAATGGTTTCAGAATAGTAGGTTTCTAGAATGGTTTCTAGAATAGTAGTAACAAGACTAACAAAATGTTTAAATATCATTATAGTATTCACGAATATGTAGAATTAAACTCACATTTGCCCATCCAGTTTCTTTACTCGTTTCATTGTTTTAAATATGCTGTGTATATTTTAGTATGTAGTATATTTCAGGATATTGTACTATGCCGAAGTATATTCTTGTATATTCTAGTATATTCTTGTAAACTCTAGTATAGTCTAGTATATACAGGGTGAGTCACCTAAGACAAGCCACCTGAATAACTTCTACATTTTTTGAGATAGGAAGAAATGCTTCAGACAAGAGTTGTTTGGTTTCTAGGGACCCATTAGGTGGCCTACATAACTTTTTTTCAATTGGAGGTGCTTAGGAGATTAGAAGGTCAACTTAGCTTTTAAGCTACATAATTTTGAACTCCTACGATTGTAGCCCTTTTCGAGACAATTTCAACGATATAGTCATGCAAGGTCATTCAAGGTCGTAAACTTGAAAATTGATGAAAAACAGAAATTTATCGTAAATGCTTATGGAATGGAATATTCTCATCTTCTGATCTTCTATTCTCAGTTTCAAGTTGTACAAAGGCTATAGCCGGGTTTGGTAGTGAAATTCGCCTCCGGCGGGATTTTAATCGAGCTTGGACCATTCGATAGCCTATCCAAAAAGACCCCTCTCTGCCAAGTTTCAGCCCCATATCTCATCTGTAAGGGTAGTTATTGAGAAAAATCGAAAAACCAGTTTTTGGCCCATTTTCCCTATTTATTGACAATTAAAAATTCTGAAAAAAATCTGACACATTTCTGATACTAAGCCACATATTAGGTATCATTTTCAGATTTTTGAAAGTGGATTTCAGTGGCCGAAAGAACTCCAAAAATATTTTTCCGAAAAGTTATTTTAAAATAGTCTAAACATAGTTAAAAATCTTTTTACAATGGTTTAACAACAATATATAAGGAAGCTATCCAAAAAGACCCTCTCTGTACTGTAAATTGAAAATCGAAAATTCATTTGGTATTTCTTTTTGTACAAATTCTGAAAAAAATCTGAATGTTTCTCGATACAGATTATCATTCAATTTTTGTCAGAAATTGTAAAGAAAAACCGAAAAAATGAATTTTTTCACATTGTTGCACCACTCAAAAATCTGAAAAAATGCATTATTTTGATAATTACATGTAATTATCAAAATAATTCATTTTTTCAGATTTTTGAGTGGTGCAACAATTTGAAAAAATTCATTTTTTCGATTTTTCTTTACAATTTCTGACAAAAATTGAATGATAATCTGTATCGAGAAACATTCAGATTTTTTTCAAATTATGTAAAAGGAATAATTGCAAATGAATTTTCGATTCTCAATTTACAGTACAGAAGGGGTCTTTTTGATAGGCTTCCTTATATATTGTTGTTAAACCATTGTAAAAAGATTTTTAACTATGTTTAGACTATTTTAAAATAACTTTTCGGAAAAATATTTTTGGAGTTCTTTCGGCCACTGAAATCCACTTTCAAAAATCTGAAAATGATACCTAATATGTGGCTTAGTATCCGAAATCCCCGCGGGATTTTAATCGAGCTTGGTCCATTCGATAGCCTATCCAAAAAGACCCTCTCTGCCAAGTTTCAGCCTCATATCTCATCTGTAAGGGTAGTTATTGAGAAAAATCGAAAAACCAGTTTTTGGCCCATTTTCCCTATTTATTGACAATTAAAAATTCTGAAAAAAATCTGACACATTTCGGATACTAAGCCACATATTAGGTATCATTTTCAGATTTTTGAAAATGGATTTCAGTGGCCGAAAGAACTCCAAAAATATTTTTCCGAAAAGTTATTTTAAAATAGTCTAAACATAGTTAAAAAATCTTTTTACAATGGTTTAACAACAATCATATAGATAGGAAGCGAAAAAACATCTGATTAACTTAGAAAAAAAAATTGACCTGACCGGGATGCGTACCTGGTCCAAAAAGTCTTCAGCGGTTCCGCAGTCGGAGATCATAGTCGCTGCACCAACCGGTGCCGTCGAAATTACTTTCGAAATATTCGAATATATGCACATAGTATTATTTTCGTTTTTTGTACTACGCAAGTTTTAAAGTCTGGAAGATGTTTCTCTGAACGTAGGAATGTTTGATATTACATAATATATTTTTAAGATTCAGAAAAAATAAGTGTAACTT
>CM052277.1:417849-501075 GCA_028455795.1 Lasioglossum marginatum
CGGAACCGAATTTCAAAGTAAACAGACCATTAAAATCACATCAATCGAAAATTAAATCGTTGGCTACACGGTACACGGGCACGCTCGACATTCAGTCAAACAGTAAGTACCTGCACTGTTCTCGGTGTGTGCACATTCCGTATGTAAACACGAATGGAAATATGACGGAGATACCCACCATGCAAGAGTGGCGGTTGAAGAGGATGTAGCTGCAGCTGGGTACATATAAAACGAATATCGATCGATACTAACGACATTTTGGCAGGTCCCGTTCCCCTGTCTTCCGTGCTCCTCTATTTTTCGACTCGTGTATTTTTGTTTTTCTACCCGCTCGAAACTGGAAAAATTCACGCTTCCCGACGTTCCGGCGCTGTCAGGGAAATAATCGAACGATTGCGGGGAACAGACGCGCGGGGAAACGATACGCGATCACTGGTCCTTCCCACCGTCGCGTCGTCTAAACGACGGGAACGTTTCCGTTTCGATTAAGCTTGATCGATATCAACGAGCTTTCTCGTTCTTCATCCCCCCGCAGTTAATTCGTTACAAACCGTTGTCGTCTTTCGACACAAGGTAACGCTGTTTTTAGTAGGTAACTATTTTCATCGACAGAAATTTGAATACATCTAGGGTGAATGTATGTACCTATTAAAATACATGAGAATAAATATTTCGCCCTGAATCAATTTGTACAATTCAAGGAGAATGTATTCTCGTTGGCAAGGCTAACAAAATTGTCAATCGATCTCATATTTTTATAATCTCAGGATTTGAAGAAACATTCTTCCTACAAAATAAAAATAAGACCATTTTTCTTCTATCTCCATCTCCGACAATTTTGTTCACAGGATTGTACATTCTTTATTTTATTTTTTAATATTTTCTTATGTTGTATTAGGTTTTTAGAGCCACCGATTTCTTTTTGTATTCAGAACACAAATCATTCTTCCATGGAAATGCTTACACATATTATTATCTTACGGTAAATTAGAATAAAGTACGATCGAAGCATGATACCGCAGTAATCGGTGCAGTTACCCAAAAATACACTTTTAACGCGTCACAGCCCGGTAGAAATGAATAAATGAAAGAGACGTCAGTAAGTTTTCACTGGACAGCGACGAATAAGAGACACGAGCGTTAAGAGACGGAGGTAGATGGTGCTAAATGAGAGTAATTATGAGAGCCAAGTTTTAACTACCTCGTCGGTGGACAATGCGTTATCCTTCATTGTGTCTTGCTATCTTTCTCCTTTAAATAAGCTTTCGCAAGTGGCTCCTCGCTAAAAAGAAGTACCGAGAATGCGAAAGGGACAAAGGGAATGCATTTCCGTCGTCCGTCGCGTGTTCTCTTTTTTCTCAACTTTCTGCCAAGAGGTGTCCTAAACGTTGGCGTATCTAAAATACACATTTAACAAGGAACTCGACGAAATGTTTGCGAGGGAACAAACTTCCTTCAAACTTTCGGATGTCGCCTTCTTTGATCGAGACACCGCCGCGGCCATAATCACAGCTGTCAGTTTCGTAAGTTGAAAACAGGATAACGCTCGTGAAATGTAAAGTATAGGGTTATCCAAAAGTTTCTTGTCACTTTCTTGTATTTCTAACCTACAATGTTAGACAATTTTAACGATGGAGCCGTATACGATTGGAGAGCGTGTTAAAGTTATCAAAATTTATTTTGCAGATCAATGTTCAATAAAAGATACCCATCGAAAACGAGAATGAAGATGCAGTTATTTATGGCTGAAATTAAATGGAATCGACATAAACAATGTTTATCTTCAACAAGACGGAGCTACGCCACACACAACGCGTGAAAGCATCACTTTATTGCGATCGAAATTCAACTGTCGATTAATTTCAAGGAATGGTGATGTTCGAATTGATGTCTGTAAACGTGGTCGTGCTGGTCATTTGACAGATATCGTCTTACACACATAATTGTCATAGATGATACCTAATAATTAAATAAAAAAAATCAATAAAATTAAAAATAGTATGTTTTTTATTTAAAAAGAACTTCCTATAGTCTATTTTGGATAACCCTATACCTAACCTCAAGGTGTTATTCTTTTTGCCAGTCACAGTATTATTATCGTATCTTTAAATTCTTGTATTGTTTAACCAAAACGTTAGTGAAAACCTCGTGCTCAACTCTCGTCGGTGCAGGAGTGTATGTTTGAGCCAGAATGAAATCTATAAGTCGAACAGTGGTCAGCTCGACTGCTACATCTCTCCGTCGTCAATCGTTTGCGAGTTACTGCTCGAAGAAATGGCTGTTTAGTAGCCCGCTTTTACTGTCGCGGTTAGCATTTACTCGAAAACTTTCTTTTCATTCGTTCGACAATTCGTCTCGAGGAAAAGAAGTTGAAGTTGCGTTCCGTGGCGAAGCGTTACGAGGGATCCGAGGTCGCAAACGTCTGCAAACATCTCGGTTGCGGTTTTCCGAAGGATGGAGCGGAACGGCCGCACTCGCGAGACAGAGAAAAAAGTTTGTCTCGTTATTCGAGGCTCAACAGAATCCCAGTTCTTGCAGCGTGGGCACAGCTCGCGCGAGGTTCAACAGGACAATCTGTTGTTTCGTAGTGTCGTTGCTGAAGAAACAATTGGACCATTACTGTTGAATAATCTCTGGCCGGAATTATTGTAAATGGAAGGAATAAGCCCGTGCACAAAAATAACTCTGATCAACTCGAATCAATCAAATGCAGCAAAACTAGGAAATCTAAAAACAGTATAAATAAGGTACGATATAAATAAAGAATTCTCTTCAGATATGTTGTAACAAGACTGTGGATTTTATATATTTATAACAATTAGAACTTCTTTGTCTTCAATTATTTTCCAAAAGAAAAGGAAAATTTATTCTACATATAAATATAAGCATTTACCAACGAAATTACAAAAATTCATTTATAGAAAATAATGGAATTTCCTTGTCCAAGCATCTGAATTTCAGTGTTGCCATTTTTATAAGGCACGATTTATTTTACTTTTCGTATCACACGAGATATTTTTCAGCGGAAGCGAATTTTCGGCGGGTCGTGACAACCGGTGTCCGTGTATCGAGAATTACCAGTGAATTTGCAAGTGAAATTGTCAATGCGCACGTTCCACGAAATAATACAAATGCGACGCAAGTGCGTTGAAAGGTCACGAGACAAACCCGCGGACGCTGCGTTAAATAATAACGATATTCAAGCTTTAATAGGTTCGTTACAACCGGCTGTACTTGTTTCTGTCAATTCCCCACACGAACCGCAATGACTACAAACGATAATCGAATGTGGAAACGCTCTTAGACTGAATATTCTGTGTCAATTACATTCCTTCCATTCTGCAGATGATATTGAAAAATCTGACATTTGTCAGACGTCGATGTTCTGGACATTTATAACAGCGGATTTTATGCATTCATGATTAAATATAATAAATAAATAATAGTAAATAATAATAAATAATAATAAATAATAAAAACATTTTAAAAATGTGAAAATATTTTCACATTATTTCCAAACAATTAAAATCATTTACATGAGAAAAAACAGACCAATACTGTGCGCATAAGACTGCACGACCGAAGTGAAATCGAGTTTACCCGAATAGCGTTTCACCTCGAAGCGTGACGGATCAGACTCATCCACTGTAAAGTTCTCACTTTAATAAATTTTTATCTAGCTCCATTCAGAGTTGGGCAAAAATTTAATCGACGATTGATGAATAAATTTCTACTTCAAACGTTTTAATCGCAATTAAAAATTAAACTCCTACTTTAGTCATTAATTGCGGTTAACGATTGCATTCTTTTCAATTGTAATCGTCAATCGGGTAATTGATTAATGATTAACTGCTGGAATTTCGAAATGAAATCAAAACTGTATGCATACTGAAAAAAATGTAAACTGAGTTTAGATATATTGTCATTTGGTCTATAATACGATCTCTATGTGCCTACTTATTACAATGTATGGATAGACCGTGTGGCGATTAACTTCAACAATTGATTGAATCAGTCCCCGATTTTTCGATTCAATTCCCCTTTTTTTAATCAACGGTTGACGGTTAACTTCATCAATCGATTGAATCAGTCGTCCATTTTTCAATGATTTCCTTTTTTAATTGTACACATTAATCAATCAATCTTGATTAAAATTTTAATCGATTAATGCCCAACCCTGGTTCCATTTCCTTGCGGATGATGTATAAATATTTTATTTTCCAATAATGATCCGCTATTTTTAATTTTCGTTTTCGAGCCAATTTGCCCGGCGCTGTACAAAACTTTTAAAACGCTCGTGTAACTCTGCATTATCCGGAAAATGCAGAGATCGTGCAGCCGAATCCTTGATCAGCTGCTTACACGGAAAAACGGAAATGCTTTCGCGCAAGAAAATTGCAGAGCCGTGTAAAATTAGCCTGGTAGGTATGTTTAATTCCGCCACAGTCTAATCTATATGTTCCTCTGATACGTCCGAGGGATATCCACGAGCATTATTCATGTGAAAATGTAAACCGCGTGATGATGGAATCCGCTGAGCCGACAGAGAGGCAAAGAGAAAGAGCGAGAGACACAGAGAGAGGGGACGTGGTGGGGTGTGGAGTGGAAAGGCAAATTCATATTTAATGTCCCGTCGTCGAATCTGGTCGGTTCCCGGTCGAATAATTATTTTCTGGACTCCGTTGACTGACGTTCGCCCGGCCAAATTACTGTTATTTGCGGCAGCGTGGAGGCGGCTCGATGAAATGTAGCAACTGCCGAAAATTAGGTGATTTTAAACGGAATACAATCGAGCCGCGTTTGATGTATTGCATACACAACGAATTGTCAGCCGTATCAAAGGACGTAATTCAATGCCGAAATCACCAATTTCTCTGTACACCGGCGCGCCTATTAAACGCACCTTCTCTTATAACACGTTCCGCGTTGTGGCCGTTGAATAATTTCACTGGAGCCGGCTGGCTCTGTTTGACATGCCGGACTTTGAACACCTGCCGCGAGAAAGAACTTTTACTTGCTCGATCAACAAACGGAATTCGGCTGGTACAATTAGCACCGTGTAATCGACAAGTTCTGATTGATTGCAAACAGCATTTCTTTGTACCATCCATACTGTTCGTACAGTTTGCAAGAAGAAGACTCGCCAATGCATCCACTACCTTAATTTTTTGATTTGCTTAACATGTGCATCTTAAGATAGAAAAATTATTTTCAACCTGTTAAAATGATTAGAGTAAGAATGCCTATTTGAAATGTACTGAATTACATTAATTTCTTTACGAATTCAAACAAATTTTATAACCTTAAAAAATGACCTATTGCATTCGGCTGGTCTAATTAGCAGCGTGTAATCGACAAGTTCTGATTGATTACAAACAGCATTCCTTTGTACCCTCCATACTGTCCGTACAGTTTGCATGAAGAAGACCCGCTAATACATTCTCTACCTTAATTTTTTGATTTGCTTAACATGTGCATCTTAAGATAGAAAAATTAAAATGACTTAACACCGATGTATCATTTTCAACCTGTTAAAATGATTAGAGTAAGAATGTCTATTTGAAATGTACTGACTTACATTAATTTTTTTATGAATTCCAACAAATCTTACAATCTTAAAAAATGACCTGTTGCACGAAATGTACTATATTAACCCCTTGTCTTACAATATCGTGCTAGACTCGTGATAAAGATTCTGAACAGAGTCTAATAAATATGTATGCTATTAATTTCCTTTAAATCGAAATAAAATTCTATTTTGGTTTTGTTAATGTAACAAAGTTTCTCCCTTTTCAGGAAATTAAGAATTACAATAAAAGTTTTGATCACTGAAATCGTAAATTAAATCGTAAGGCAAGATGTTAATTTTACCAGTTCAAACAAGTTGTATAATTAAAAAGATGTTCGTTTACACGGTACTTAATGCATTATTCTTGATGAGAAAAGAGTCTTGGTTGGTGAACCGTGGACTCGCCGGGATTTCTTCTGCAGTAACTGGCAGGGCCTGCGGCCATTATCGACCGATACGTTATCGACATGGAAGTATAATCGGTCGATCGGAAAACTAGCCAGACTAGGCCGTAACGCGGTACTTCTTAATTCCGGACTGCGATGGCTCTTATCTTTCTTCTTTCTTCTCCGTGCCCGGTTTTCGTTCGTTTGCCTCTTCCGTCTTGTCCCATCCCACCGTCTGCTTTCCACCCGTTTCCGTTTCTGTGTACATATCGGTGTTCGTCTATCGAACGAAGCGAACGTAAAAGGGCGGACGATGGAGTTTCATTCGGCAAGCCGGCTCCCTCGCGACTTAGTCGAGTGCCTGGCTAGGAATTTAAGTTCGGTGTTCTTCATGAAACGCTTTTCCACCACCCACCCCCACCCTCGCCGGGGAAAAACTGCTTCTTCCCGGGTTCGGATCAAACCGGCTCGTTACTACTCCTGTTTAAAGCTTTCGGAAAAATTGGATGCCACGTTCAAACCCGTAACTCCGCTCGGCTATTTTTTGTTGTTGTTGTTTTAGTGGAACACGGATTCCACGCCGCTGAAAGGAGAAAAGCGGCGATTCCACGGGAACATAGAAATCGATAACGAAATTGTTTCATATGAGACTTTGTTCTCGAGGATATCGCTTTAAATATTCACCGGGCACTCTACGGAGATAACTGCGCTCGTCGAAACGTTTGCTACCACCATTCGTTTCGCTAATGGTCTCCGCTGCTCCAATACTTTATGAAATCCCATGTGTCACTTTAGTGGAGGATCGATGAAATGATACGATTTTTTGTCCTTACAGCACCGAAGATATTCATATGAATTGGTTAAATTGTAATTCTCAATTTTATTTCACGGAGTATTCTCGGAGTAACCGAGAATTAAAAACTCAAAATTAATAGCTAGACACTCAGAAAAAGGAAATGAATTTCATAGTCTGAGAATGAATAGCAGAAAAAATTGACTACCAGTTTCCTTAACCAAGGGGAAGTAGGAGTGCAGCCAGAGAAAACTTAGTTTCCACTCAGCCTCCGTTTTCTTTCAGTTTGTTCGTTTCGTTTCTTAAATTATGCACCGCTGGGTATAAGCTGAGACCGAAATTTCGAGATTTCGCCGGAAATCCGTACGGTCCGTGGGAGCGCCGTGAACCGAAGCGAGATTACATCGATCCGGTAAATAATTCCCTGGTATCGGAACAATTAATTTCGAAAGAGAGAGAGGGAGAGAGAGAGAAAGAGTGGGACCCGGGGACCGGTTGTTTTGTTTCGCCTTAGGGTCTAGCGAAAAGAAATGACAATTGGAATGCTTTCCTTAGAGAAGTAGAAACAATTTCATCGTTTCCACCTTTCTTTAAATAACAACCGTTATACTGAGACCGGCGAGAAGAACTCATTGTTCGGATGCTGCGAAAACATTGGAAGAAGATCGTTTCCGGCGTGTTCGAATGACGTCGCTATTAAAACTGCAGCACTCGAAGCGATGCGTATCCTTGATTAAATTACTTTCGTTTCGTCCGTTCGTTGAGTGTATTTTAATTAACACAATTGTTGGGGCGGGTGACATTGCGATGGTACGTCTGCGCATGCATTTAATAAACGTCTAAATAATAACATGGACAAGTAGTCCGGTGAAATTTATTTGTTCTACTGAATAAGGCAGTATACGAACCAATTTGGTCTTTACATTAATTTATTACTTTATATTCACGTTCGACGTTCTTATTGTACTGTTTTAAATAAAGAAAACCGCAATCCTCTTAATTTTAATGTAAACGTCACGACTTTCTTTGTCTGACCATACGCTGATCTTAATCTGCTCGTCCGACTGAGCGTTCCACATTCTACTTATCTGGATAAGAAGGGTCTTACTCTACTTATTTAGTTGAGAAGTGTCCAATCCTCTTATCCGATCAAACACTTGTCTTCTTATACTTACATCGCCTCGAGTTACCCTTCCAACTAAAGACGGTAGCCATTCTACGTGTCTAACAAAATTCCACTACAGAATTTTTAGCAATTCTTTTCTAAGACATTACGCATGAAACATAAATAATTTTCTATTAATTATTCGCGATCGTACATGTAAAGTAAATTCATAGTGAATCCACTTGTTTCACCTTGGATCACTCTAGTACACGTGTCTGATCATAGATCCCTCCATTCCACTTAACTGACCAGCGGCCACTCCATTTAACGTACCAGGCTATTTCACTTGTCTGGTAAATGCAGTCATATTCTACTTGTCGACTATAGACTGATCAATTCCACTCGGTTGATCGTATCTCGATCCAATCCGATTTGTGTAAGTGTAGATCACCCTGTTTCACTCCCTTTATCATTGGTCAAACCTATTCCATAGGTCGCCTTATTTCGATGTCTGACCATAGTCTGATTCGTTCCACTTGTCTGACTGCAGATCGCACGTAGAGATCGCACGAGATTGCCTGACCATAGGTCAACCTATTCTCCTTGCCCACCTTATAGGTAGCTCAGATAAGTTTCAAAGGCAATTTTATAGGTCAATGAACTCCGACTAATCGAACACTTTATTATATAAAATATGAAAGAAATGCGCACTGTATAACTATAAAATTATTGTTGCGTGAACTCAAAGATAATCTTGTTACGTTTGACGGAATAATCATTCATAATGCTCGTTATTACACATGTGTACAGCAGAAAGGTGAAATCAATGATAGCATTGTTAATAATTCGAATATGATATTGAAAGTTCAGTAAATATTATTAGTTTATATAAAAGAATTGTTGCCCCCAAAAAAACTGATACGAGCCGGAGGAAAATATGAAAAATATTATTGTGATTACTGTAAGTATAGTTAAACAATATGGATGAATTCTTGATATGAAATAATAAAAATAGTAAATCGCAGGTCTGCCGAATAGGTGGAACGAGTGTTCCATGTCCGATAATGTCCATGTAGCATTGAGCTCGACAGTTCATGCGAATCTAGTTCCGACACGTGACAGTGCGGCGAATTCCTTCACATAATTGAATGATGGTCGGTGAATGATATTACTACACGAAGATTGGCACTAGGGCACATTGGAATGGTCATGGATCTGCGGCGGTTCAGTGGCTTTCACAAAGCGACTGGTTACAATTCTGCATCCGGATTTCTCAGAGGGCGCGAGAGAGATAGAGAGATTATGTCATATGTACGACGAACCTGGGAGAATTATACGCGGAACACGCTGTAGACGATCCGTCATTATATCTCTACACTCGAGTACCAGCCGATGATAGACGATCGCAATGTCCCGTGTGAATGGACGAATTAAGCAGCGCTGTATGTGATATTTACATGAGATTTCGAACGTGAAAGATGGCTTGTCAGATGGGGACACGCGCTCGATAAATCATCCTCGTTGTGGAATGAACTCCGATATTATTAGCATGGTAAAATTCGGGTTCAAAGTTTTTAAATAAATAAAACATAAAATAATACAGAAAACGATGGATGTCTTCGCATTAATGATCACGACTATAGCTGACTGGAAATGAGAACACACAGAACAGTTATTTAACAATATTATTATGAGACGAAATACATTTTAATGCAGATAATTTTTTTCACAAAAGTCTATGCAATTGTTTATCTGTTATCGACGTGTCTGAAGAATATAATAAAAACAAAAGAGAATTTAAACTTTTGCATACAGCTAATATTTTAACGCGAACCTGATGCACCAGGGAATACCGAAAACAGTTCGCAGACGTTCGATATACGGATATTTCGCTTAGGAGAACGCAGCCGAGCTAATAAGAACATTATTGAATGAACGTAACCAGATTAGCTTCCGCAACCGCAGCATCAGAATTACCGTGGATCGAATTCTGTAAATCATCTTGGTGTTCGGTTTAATACAAGCGGCACAGTCTCCAGCGGATAAATCGATTTCCTCAATGGCTCGGTTTATCCCGAGATTAATACTGCAGCTTGCGCAATGCGCTGGAAATACTGTTTGTTAACAGTTTAATAAGGTTGAATAGGCGCGCAACCGTTCCACGCAACTAAATGTGTTTCCGTACGCGTTACAAATTCCGGCCCGGCGCGGGGATTAGAACTGATTCATCCTACGGTCCGACTTAATGGTACGTGTGATTATGGGAGTATTCCGGCCGGCTGATAGCAACGGCTAGCAGACAGCTGGTCGCACCTACTGGCCCCAATGTATTCGATAATTGTCACCTGTAGTCTCGATGATCGGTACCAATTATCCTGCAGCGCCGGCACGCTTTCACGCTTGCACGCGGCAAATGATTCCTGGACAGCCTGGAATGCTACTGCAATAGTGCACATTTACAGGTAAATGAATCCGCAAATTTTTCCGAGCAGTCTCACAAATGAGGCAAATGTACACCGAACAATTGTCGATAAGGTAACTCCCTATCTAAGCCACCTATGAAAGTATACAAAATTCGGAAATAGAATGAGTTTAGAAGTAAGAGTGGATGTGTAAATAGAAATAGAACAATTGTCGGTAAGGTAACTCCCTATCTAAGCTACCTATCAGTGAAAGTATAAAAACTATTTAAATAAACTGAATTTAAAAGTAAAGTTAGATATGTAAATAGAAACTGAAAATCTTCCCAATACAGGGTGTCCCAAAAATGTTGCTCTTCCATGAAAGGGCTAATTCAGACTTATTTTGTACAAACTGACAAAAGAATACTGTTGAGCTCTCCGACTTGGCGACCCCTTGTAGCGATTTGTTAGAAATGATCGATAGATCGAATAGCGTCGTTCTGCGTTTGGCCAGAGGTCCAGGTCTGTGTTAGTTTCCTTTCTGACGGACAGAACGGAAACATGAAACATTCGGGTTACATGTTGCTCCACGCTCCGACGGACAGAGTTTCGGCATGTACTTTGGCATACGTTCTGACGTAGTAATGGTTTGCGCTGCTTTTATAGTGTTTCTCGGACCAGGTTTTCGGTAACCTCGGTAATTGTTGCGCCGGGCAGCTAGGCAACGCTACTCGAACTGGTACAGCGTTGACGTGCTTACAGACTATAGGCCTAAAAAAATACTGACATTTTCCTGGAATTTGTCTTTATGCAATGCTCTTTCCGAATTTATCTCGAAGAGCCTGTACATGAGTCAGTCCCACTCTTCGTAGGACCCAAGTGTCCTCGAAGGCCTGACAATAGTTTATTCTCTTTTAGGATGATGATTCTGGAGGTAGATGATGGCGTTGACCATAGGGACCCAGGGCGTAGGACCCAAGTGTCCTCGAAGGCCTGACAATGGTTTATTCTCTCCGGAAGAGTACGTGCTAGTTGATTTTGGAGGTAGATGATGGCAGTCGCGGTGCAGTAAAGTCGTTCGAGCCCCCGGTAAAGAGTGCTATAAAATTCGGGATTCGGTACCTAGCCGACTCTAACATCGACGTGGAGTTCGCTCCACGTTCCAGCCAACGCGATGCACCACCGCCGGGATCGATACAAGCGCAATCTACTTGATGCAGTTTGGTGTTCGCGTAGATGCGTTCTCGCGCCGACCATCCCGAATCGACTCGATCCCGATGGCTAGATGGAAAAAAACGAAACGAAACGACACCAAGCGTTCTGCAATCGAGATTGCGTTGCACTGCGCTCTGGCCCGCTACCGATGATGGGGCCAGGGAGTTCAGCGAATACGAGTTCTTGATGGCGAAACAATTACACGGAACGCGTTTTAGTGTCATCGAACTGCCGCCGGTTTTTCGCCTGACCCGTGCAATCTGTTACGCGAGCTTCGCGAGGACGCGACGTTACGGGGAACAAATCTTTACGTGGAGCCAAGAGTCTGTTCTATTTGTTGATAATGTTCATCAGGTTTCTCGACATACAGTGACGTAATTGTAATTTATGCATTTATGGCAGACATGAACAGGTGCAATTTAAGAATTTCAATGTCCAAGCATTAGAATTCTTATTATAAAGAAAGAAATTTATGCTCCGCTCCTGCTCATTATAATTGATGCAAACCATTTTTATTTTGTATAAAAATCCGCAGTCTACTGATCGTTTCACACATTACACAAAGATGACGTGAAATTGCATTCGCACGAGTAAATGTTGTGGACCTCTAATGGAAATTTAAGAAATATGTTAGGGTATAAGAAATTTATTGTTAAGTATATTTGTAATTGCAACAATCTGCTAAAAGTGAACGTGATTGGTAGCTTCACGATCATATAGAAACAACAACCACATAAATTCACGAAAATGTACACAACGATAAATTTGAACACTTTACACAACAATTTCAAATAGACAGGAGTCAAGAAATCGTAATTTTGCATGGTCCTGATAGAATACACGGAATCTCCACTTTTTCAATCTCCGTGGGATAAATAATCAAGCGTGATTAATAAGTCAATCTAATTTTTCATTGGCAAATTTTCAATGAATGTATATCGTATCAGCGGCGGATACGGGCGAAGGTACTTGACCGCATTCGAATTGGTATTGATTTTAATAGCACGTTGATGGCTCGCATATAAATGCGTCGATATTCGAGGCGTTCGTATAATGGATGAACTATTGCAACCGTATAATATCGGCTCACCCCCGTAGAATACAAAATGAATAATATTGCCCCGCGGTCGGACCGCGATGTGGAACGAAACCGAAAGTCATCGACACTGTAATTCCGTGTCATTCGATTCGTACTTGTGCAAAGGAATATCGTCCCGTAGATTTCTTAGACGATTCTACTTTCTACAGATTTTTTAACTTAGTGTGATTCCAAAACAACTTACTGTGATTTCAGCAAATGAACATAATTATTATTAAACAAACAAAAAAACATTTATACTGTCCTCTTCATCTAGAAATTTAACTTTCTACCAGGCTATTTTTGGTTGATCATATCTCGACCATATTCGACTTGAGTGTATATAGATCACACTATTTCACTGGCTTGATCATTGGTCAGACCTATTCCTCTTCCATAGATCGCCTTATTTATCTGACCGTATCCTGATCCATTCCATTTGTCTGTCTGCAAATCGTTCATAGTCTCATTGTCTGGCCACATATCGACCTATTCTACTTGCGCACTTTCTAGGTAGCTCGTATTCTAGTTTGCTCGTAGGTTAAGAGTGTTAATACATTAGTTTCACTAATACAAACTGATTAAAAAATTATTGAAAAATATAAGCTTATATTTAGCTCCTGCGTGTTGCAATTGGAGCAGAAACTTTTTATTTTGCATAAAGATCCGGAGTCCAGTAATTCACTCGGGTGCCTTTGTTCGTGTATTAGAAATTTATATTCTGTGATTGGTCACGTGCTATTAGAAGTCGGTACTAATTAACCAGTAAAAATTCTTCTTGTCCCGTAATTACACGCAATCATATCATCGCGAACCGCGTCTTTGCGAGCTCCGGGAATTTCGGCGAGCAGGGCGGCTCGAATTCCAGCTTTTACAGAGTTAAACGTTAGTTCCACTGCGTAGCGTTCAACATTTCCGCTTTACTGTCTTACGCGTATATTAATGTATGAGTGGAATGCATCCATGAATGCATTCTATTTACCGTGTATTCCGTGTGCAACGTATAACATGGTATATGGTCAGATCGTGTCCCCGATATTGCAGTTGATGCTTGAAATGCTGGGAAACACGGAGTAAAGGGGGAGGGGCGGTTCTAGTGGGTATCAGCTGCGTTTGTCTCTCGGTGGCATTGTTCTCCGGTCGCGTTTCCCGCAGTCGCGTTTCTTTCGTTCTCCTCTTCCTACGAAATTGTCCTGGATCAACTTCAAAAATCAACAGTGCCTCTCGCGGGAGTATGGACTTCAAAAATTCCTTGTGGCACATCGCTCCTTTTCTTATTTACCCGGCGTCCCTTCGCGTCTGACGCTTCTGAATTCTCGCAAAACACCAACCCCGTTCTACTCGGAAAGATTTTATTCAAATAATATTTTTGGCGTTCACGTAATTTTCAAGTCCCGTACTGATGCATCAGCATTTACAAGTCTAATTGGACTTTTCATAAACAACGTGACAAATGTGTTTTGTTATTGTCAATCTTTAGTTTTAGTTTCAGTTTAACCGTCTACCGGCACAATGTTAACTAGCTTTCTAAAAAGCTCCATCATTAAACATATATAATCCGTTTACACTTAGCAAGTATGTTAAAGTTTGTTTATTGGTATTACCCGGTTTGTTGAACGAATATTATAACTTACAGTTTTTTACAGACGCAAAAATTTCTATTGAAAATGATCCACATTGGGATTGAAACGTTGAGAATAATTTAAATTGCAAAATTGCTTTGTGAGTAACAATTGATCGAACCTGTAGCGCCGATATCATTAAATTGTTTATTTAGTTTTAGTGTTTTGATTTTACCAGAAGGAACGGTACCACTAAACCTACCAACACCGGTCAGAATGACCGGTTGCAGGTTTTTATTTTACAATTAGAAAAATAATAAAACTGATTTCATAAGAAATGATTGTACAGATGTCTTTAGTAGTGCTCGTATTACAATAGGAGCCGCACAAAGTCTAAATAAAATCAATCTTGTCATTTTTAGGTTTAGTGTAGGTTTAGTGTTAAAGTCATTGAAAATTCTTTTATTATATTTTTCATAACGTTAGGTACGTTCAAGTAACTACAACATACAGGGTTCTACCACGTGGCCATCGCGATAGTTACTAATCGAATGATACTGATTTCATTATCAGATCTTGACACGTTGCCGAAACGTAATCAATTCTGCTGTCCTGGTTTCTATATCGAATTTTCACAGAACTAGCTGTCACACGTACAGCCACAAGCACACACATTAAATAATGTAATAGAACAAGTTATCTTGACAACGAAGATACACGTGTCGTAATATGTAAACGAGTCTGTGTTTAAACGTTTAATTTATGATAATGCTATTATCGAGAAGTTTCAAAGGCCAAGTTATTATTGTGTGAACAAAACTTGAAGTGAATGTTTGTTAACAACTTTGACAGTTTCTGAAGACATGTAGGTACTTTAGGAGAATATAATTAATCTTCTTCACAAATTCAAAAACACCTTTTTAAAATTTTAAATCAACTTCCTCCTACAAGTAACACCCATGTAAATTTAAGAGAGTAATGTTAGAATTAATTATATAAAAAAATAATGTAATGCCTCTTTGTTCCATACATCATATGATGAATATAGTATTGCAAAATATCCTCGCGGAAGTAACAAAAGAATCTCAACAAAAGAACCTCGAAATAACAAGCCTCAAAGCAGGACTCAACTTCGCGTAAAACTCTTTTCCCGTAATTGCTCCGATCGCGGGGCGTAGAATCATCAGTAAAAGCCACAACGCATTTCTTTGGGTTCACAAAAGAATCCGCGACTTTGAGTCCCGTTGTAGCGATCCATTAATGGATTTACACGGTCCGATTCTCCCGATCGCGGCCGTTCCTCTTTTCTGTTCACACGTCCGGGAGCCCCACAGTCGGATCGTAAAAGTCTCGAATGATCGCTTGAAAAATTCACCATTCAAATCCTCTGGCCCTTCCTTGCGCGTTTTTTTTTCCACGGGACGCCGCGCCGCCGCCTGCACGGAACTTTTCGAGAGCGACTTTTCCGTTGTGCTTGCCACTCTTGGCTTGGGCTCTCGCGTGGAAATTTCGTTCTAGCCTCGATGTGGACGAGCGTGCGTGTGAGGTGCGCACGCGGGCTGCACCAGCCACACAAGCATGCGGATCGAGCGCGAGTGCAACCTGGTCGCGACGCGTTCCCGGTGCACCGGGGTTACAAAGACAGGGAAAATAGTTGCCGCGAATCCAGCGCATCCGTTGTCCTGTACTCTCTTATATCCAGAATCCCCTGTATCCACGTAAATACGTCTGCGCGCAGGAAAATTTGTCTGTCCAACTTTTCTTTCTCAACCCCGGTGTATTCCATACCTCTGTTTCCGGTCGACGAGTCTCGACGAGCTCGAACCGGTTAATTCCAAAAATCGCCAGAGAGACTGGGAATTTCAATTTTTTAAACGATCTCTCCCCGTCGACACAGTCCCTCGGTTGTCACGCGGCCCTTCATAAACGGAAACGGTATCGTTTTCTTTGCGCGTTTGCTGTTTTTACAAGTCGACATCAATGCGCTTAATACGGCCGGCACCACCCTGGCAAATTCCGGACCCTTTAACGTCCGTCGCATTATGTGTCGGTATTTTACCGTGGCAGTGTGTTCGCGTGTGTGTGTGTTTACGAGGCCGACGACGGTCCACTATGTGTTGCGGTTGCGTCGCGTTCTCGGTCAACCACTTGGCGCCCGGACGATATGCGGACGTGGAAAATAGTTGCTGCGAATTTGGCGCCTCCGTGCGCATTCATTCTTCACCGGTGCGCTCGCGGCGTGTCCCTCGTTTGTTCGCGCATACATTATCGCGAAGGAATCAACTTTTTATCGGTGTTTAAGTCGTTAATATATATATACGTTTATATACGTACATATAAATATACGACGATTGGCAAGACAGTACGAATAGTTTCGCGCCTGCGGGAAATGTGCGAGAGGATCGTTGCGTCTTACGGCCCGCTAGAGGACTCGTCAGTATCTAGTGAATTTATATTTTTCATCCCCTTTTTACGTTTATGAGCTTCAATGACACCGAATAACCTTGAATGATTATATCGTTGAAATTGTCTCGTGAAGGGCTGCGTTCGTAGGAGTTCAAGAATATGTAGTTCCATTTAAAAAAATCTATTAAACATATTAAGACAGGAAATAAATTTCTACGCTTATTATTTAGAAAGTGGCACTCCTCTCCGATTTTGATGAAATTTAAATATGTTATAGATTTATTATAGATTTCGAGATTTTGAACGAATACGGAAAATTCAATTCGGTACTAGCAATAGTTTCTTGTGAATATCTCGAAAACTAAAAGAGACCCTCTCATATGTGAAAAGGAAAAAGTTGTTCAAAACCTGTAGCTGCATAAAATATTTAAATTTCATCAAAATCGGAGAGGAGTACCTCTTTCTAAATAATTACCATTTCTGTTTCACTCCAGTTTGTTGCAATCCAGGTGGAAAATTTTGCATAAATGTCCGCTGTCTAATAACGAATTATAATCTGATAATAATGAATTATGATCTGACTCGTCTAACAATTCCCACCGATATTTAACTCCCCCTGAACAGCATAGTACATCCAGTAGTCAGAAGTTGATACCAGAAAGATATCTTAATATTGTTTTTGTGAATGTTGGTGTTTTTAAAATTTTTTGGACGTGTTTATATACATATATGGTGCAAAGTAGGAGTATACGCCACATTGAATATTTAACACTTCTATTCATGTATATGCAATTAGCACAGCGCGGTACTAAAGTGGATAATATGAGTCATAAATATTTATGGCTAAGAAAGAATATCATCTTACTCGTACCGCGCCAATTGTAATGAAACCTTGCACCCAAGTAGACCATCGGAGAATATTCGACATGAATTTTTTATAATCCCAGCCGAAACATGTTGTAGGCATAGCTAGCTTTCGCACCATGCGCGTCCGATATTACTTTAGTACGACCTCCCATTGGGAATGTTACGGTTTCTGTTTTCTTAAAGCTCAAAACTTGCAAGCTTACCGATTTATTATGTAACGACGAGATGCATCTGAACATTTTTGCGCTGAAAATGCATGTTGTGTATTAACCCTTTGCTTAACGTTAGAACCTCCTGATATGTTTTTTTAGAAATATTAAAATTATAAATATGTTTTTCTGAGAAACTTTTTTAGCGAACTTCTCTATTGAAGTACATATTTAAACAAAACTGGTACGAAATCTAAATAAATGCAATTTTGTCAATATTATAAGGCAATGCATGCCAATTGCGTTTAGTGCTGGTAGTTGTAGTGTTAATTATTGAAATTGATTCGACAAATTTCTTTATCCAAGCACATATGGTATTGTTATAAAAATTGCACGAAATCTAAATAAATAGAGTCTTGTCATTTTTGTAAGCTAAAACATTTAAGTAAGCTGAAACGTGTTAATAAAATAATAAAAATAGTGTTAATGAATTTATAATTATATGGAATTAAGATTTCGTGCGATACGCAGGATGCTCCATCCAGCATTATCAACGCACAGTGGACAGTTAGATTTAAGCCGAAAAGAGTGGATATGGTAGAAATTCAAGTTCTGCACATCACAGCGTTAAAATGTCTATGGTAAACCTGTTAACGTCTGGACGGCGCGGGCCGCCGCAAATTGTTAGCGCGCATGCATGGGCTGCAATCATTGCATCCCCCACGTGTTATTTCCGGGATATCGGGAATTTAGCATATTTACTGAACGCGCTGCTTCCCTGCGCGTCATGAACGCGAATGCGCTCTATATGTTACGTTAAAGCAACTTTTGTCTTCCAGAAATCATTTTTGCAATGGAGAATGGTAATTCTCCAAACTATTGTTCTGTGGAAAATAATTTATAATTTCCATTGAAATATAAATTATATTAAAACATAATTAAAACTCCGTCAGTTTTAAAATTAGTATTTCCAAATCCGAAAATGCAGAATCATATTCCTAGAAACAGCGTTATCCTTGTGTAATTTTTCCATTTATTCATAATTAGACTCCGAATTTTATGCATTTATAACAAAAATGAGCAAATTAAAACAGTGAAAATATTAATTCTTTAAGAGCAGTAATATATTCTTTTCAACACATTAAAATGATTAATGAAGAATATAAATTCATATTTAGCTCCTGCGTCTTGCAATTGATGCACAAACTTTTTATTTTGCATATAAACATCCGGAGTCTATTCATAATAATTAGACTGCAAATCTTTATGCAAAATAAAAATTTTCTTCGTCAATTATAAAACACTGAAACCATATAAAAGTTCCTTTCTATTTCGAACAATTTTAATAAATTGAAAATAAGGTATTTTATTTTGCATATAAACATCCGGAGTCTATTCATAATAATTAGACTGCGGATCTTTGTGCAAAATAGAAATTTTCTTCGTCAATTATAAAACACTGAAACCATATGAAAATTCCTTTCTATTTCGAACAATTTTAATAAATTGAAAATAAGGTATGGACGTTTTTAAATTCTCTTAATATTTTCACTGATTTAAATTACATCCACCCATTTTTGTCATAAATGCATAAAATCCGCAGCCTAATAATAATTTAATCACTCTGTATGTTGAGGAAGCTGAGAGATAATAAAAATCTGGTGGTTCAGAACTTGTTTTCAGGCATATCATTTATTTTTAAGATTATGAACTAAAGTGTTGAGCAAGTACAAGCTGAAGAGTAGAGCTCTGTAGACCCTGCAGTTCCTTTAATGTGGACTGAACTCGCAGGGTTAATCAGTATCTCTCGAGCAGGGTTGCATCCGTGCAGCAGTCGACCGTAGGGAATGTAAAATTGTTTGCCCGCCCTTAGCCTTCCCCTACACACACCCACGTGTTCTAAACAAACGCAATTAAAGAGAAACGTGGCACGGATTTGGTGTCGCCTAGTGGCGATACACACTGACCATTGAACAATGTCTTCAACAACTGCTCGACCGTTTTCTCGGTTTTTCGGCCAAGGCCAGCGGAGAATTTCTCGCGTATACAGCTCGTTCTAAACTGAAAACGATTGTTCAGTTTTATGGCTTATTGTCGGTGCCTTTTGCTTTCATATACTCCCGCGAATCTTTTGTTGGGGGAACTGTGGTTACACGCTGTTCGTTATTCGAGGATATTGTATAGCAGTCCAGATGAAATAATCGATAAGGCGATTGTGAGTCGAGCGGTAATAAACCGCCGACGATTGAATTAATAAGGGCTCCTATTAACTTTGCCGGTTGTGCGCAAATATCATGTGACTTATTTACCACGCCGGTGAAATAAATAATAAGTAGACTTCTTTCGAATTATGGTCATCCATGTCTCCATAATTGCAAGAGACGATAGTGGTGCTAATTTTCAAAAATAATTTACTTTTTTTAATTTATAGTCACTATATGTAGACGTTTACATTAATGGTTAATAAATAATAAGAAAGGAAAATTTTATCTCGACTTTAACGACGGAAATAATACTTAATAAATCGAAAGGAGAATTAAAATTTCTTTTTATAACACCTCGATCTGTTTGATGTTATTTTTTAGATACTTTTACTGTGAAAAAGAAGTTCGGTTTTTGGGTAGTTGACACAGGGGATTTGCTTAAACCGTCTACAGTCCAGTAATGAAGGTTTTAACTCCTAACTTTCTTCTGATTACTATAATTATCTGCGACTACTGAGCCTTGCTCATTTAACGAGGAAATTCCTACGCCCTTGGTACACAGAGTGATTTCAGACTTTTCGCTGGCAACGTAAGTACACTAATGAATTAAGTAGTACGAAACATGCGCATACTTTTCTTGCAGCATATTCGTCTGCGGAGTGTTCGGTATAATTAGTTGAACGTTTCAGTTAAAAATCGTATTATAAAATTATATACATAGAAAAGAAAATTACCAAGGCCTTTCTCATAAAAATCTAAATTTCAATTTTACTCTAACTCAACTTCGAAACCAGATTTATTTTCAAAATAAACAGTTCTTAAATATTGAGTTATATTCCGAGCGAGTCTTTTTAATTTTCTGATAGTAATTTATTTTGCACTAAAAATAAGTAAAATACGTATATTAATATTTACGATCTCTTATCAAAGTAGAACACAACATGTTGTGAAACAGTTTCATGTTGAAAAAAAGAACTTTGTATGAACATAAAGACGTTCTCCCAACCTTTGGATGCAAAAAGAGCAAGAATGAGCTTTGTTTAAGCGGGCTCGCTTCACATACCCCGGCAATTATAACACTGATCGTAAAGCTTTGTTATGTAGAACAGTTCGCTGTATTGTCTTTTTTGTTTTCCCGTGCTTATCGTGTTTGCTCTTCCCTTTTCAGTTTTCCAATATCGCGTTCCAAGCTATAGGAATTCCTTTTAGTCGTTGTAAAATCCATGAAACGACGGGCGCACACGTCCAAGGGGAACGAGTACTCCTCCCATTTATTTACTTCCTTTTTGTCTCACGCGCGCACCCTTTCGAGGATCTCTAATAGAAATTGTTTGCTCATTGTCGGTCTACAATGTCGAACCAACACAAAAGCGTGGGATCTTAGAAGCCCATTGTACACACTCGTCCACCAATTCCTGGAAGAATATTTCTACACGTAGAACTCTGTCTAATAAATGAAACTACTCATTTCTCTTAACTCTTTCGGTCACGAATTATTTATTCCTGGAAAAAAGATCATGGCTTTGCTAAACAGTTCTTTGAAAATATAAATGTTTAGTATATTACCAAATTTATTTAGTTTGTCCTTATATATGAGGACGCCGTGAAAGGGTTACAATAAAATCCAAAGCATGAATTAAATGTATAGCACAATTCAACGCAAAGTAACGCTTCTGGTTTTCCACGCACACAGTTACACTCTATATTGGGCAGGGATCGGTTCTCTGTATATTGACCGCCTCTGATATTCAGTTATTAATTATTATTTAATTACGCGTGACATTTCCCGACTTCACAATCGATCATTCTTTCCGAATTATACATTGTAATTAAAATACAATTTTCTGTTGCACGAAACGGAAATTAAATAAACATTCTTTTTTGGTTGCATTATTAAGACCTGATTTTTCACTGTCTCGTGTCTCACATACATGTTCCAAATTTATAGTTATAATTTATATATATAACTATTATATATACTATATGTATAACTATTATATTTTTACAATCAGGATAGCCGTGTACAATTTCACAAGCAAATAAAGTTTTATTCACCGTGCACGAACGATTTTACCCCAAAGTGGGACTGATTTATCCCTGACATTATGCATGTTCTGGAACATACTGTACAAGCAATTCACCGTAATATACATATCTCTAGAAAAAAGTACATAACCGATAGAAAGATGGAGGCAGAGCCATTTATTCTCGGGACGTGATTGATCAAACCGCGGCGGCGGTACCGTTCCAGCCACCATAAAGCAATGAAGCTTCCACCGTAACGTGCCGTGCCATGGAAAAAGAACGCGGAAATCGATAACCCGCCGTTGCGGAAACACATCTCTTCGAAATTTGTTCGAATGTCTTTCGCGCGCCTATTATTTATTCGGTTGTCAATAACTGCCTAGGCTCGCGCCTACACGTTGCCCGAGTCCCGCTTATGGCGGTTTCGTTCGTGAAACTTCACGGTGACAATAGAACAACACAATACCGTCAGAGTCGTTTCTCGTAGAATGCCAATTATCCGATGTTGCATTGTCGCTTGGAACCAATGTGCACTTACAGGGCGTTCCAAAAATTTTATACTTCCTTGGCAGAGTTGTGCAGAATTACAATTGAATTACTCCAGGAATTATGATTACAAAGTAATTGAATTACATTGTAATTCAGTCATATTGTAATTTATAATTCAGATCTTCATTCAATTAAATTACAATGTAATTCGTAATTGCAATGGAGTGCAATTATAAAATACTTTGTTGTATACTGTTAAAACTACTACTTGTAAAATACTTTAATGTAACTAATGTACGAATAACTCTAAATTTTGGCGAAGGAAGAAATTGTTTCGAACGACCTAAGGAATTATTCCAAGGACGTGCAACATTTTTGGTACATTTTCTAACAATCTAGCAATGTTTGGCCCAAGTAAACGTCACAAGAAGGGGCATCAAATAGCTTTGACATAATTTTCGAATGAAATCATTGGGTGACGGGTTGAGCACAGAGAGACAATTCCCGGTGAGAATGACACGCGTAATAATGATCATACGTTCGATAGCCGCGAGATCGATCTAGCGGCTCGGGTTGAAACGGTGGGAGAGCGTGGGAGAGCGCAGAATTTCCTGAATTTCCACAGTATTTTCTCGCATTTCCTTGAAGCGCCAGCGAAGCTTTTCCTACGCTAGCAGGTTTTCAGATCGCGGGACGGGCTTCATACAGGGATTCGGGTCAGCCGCAACCTGGCCGTGCTATTGGTCTTTTCCTCTGTTTTTCTCTCTTGCTCCTTTCGTCACGTTTATTCCCTGCCCGCTCGCGCCCCGTCTGTCTTGCTAATATTTGATCACAATTAATCCAAGCTTATGGCTGCCTGCTTTCCTCCGGATGGGCTCGCTCCATTCTCTGCATCGGCAATGCCGCTTATTGCTGCCCGACTCGTTTATCTCCTCGTTTTCTTCCGGTTCCATCGATCGAGTACTTCAGCAGGGTTAGGTCTGCAATCGATTATCCATTTTTCGATTTTTTTTGTAATCGATTACGAAAACGTGCTTTTTAAATACAGTAGGGCCTCGATTAACGAATGGAGCGAAAGGCGGGAAACAAACAGCCCGATGGATAATCAAGACCCGAAGGAAATAATTAAAATGTACATTATATTCCAGAATAAATTTTTTATTGTTGAAAATTTATTTCCCTTCATAACATAATCATATTTAAACGCATATTTGTTTATAATCGGGATCCGGTGAATCGAGGTCCTACTGTATTCCATATAGGCCCGCATAAAAAAATTGCAAAGTACAAGTATTTTCTCTGCAAATTAAAAACAAATTTTTTTCGAGGTCATGTAGTAAACCAATTATTCTAACTTTACAAAAGGAAATCCGACGATTATTATAGCATAACGTGCCGTTTTTGTTTTTATGATGTAAATTCTATAAAAATAACTAGAATATGTCAATCCAAATTTGTAGCCATTTTTTGAATAATATATACCCGAAGAAATAAATGTGTTAAATCATTCCTCCTGCACACATTTTTACAATTTCAATAATCGTGAATTAAAAATATTAGAACCCGTCATTTTGACGTGCTAAACAAAATAATTATGCTTGAAGGTATCCATATTGTGTATTGGTCGAAACCTCTACCATTCGAAGTAATTGAGTCAATTTTTCAGAAGGCTCTGTGTGAGGAACCAGCACACCATTTATGTTTAACGTGGTTAAAGCACCGAATCTCGAGTTGACCAAATCCGATGGTTTCTTTCGGTGTAGCGCGGGGGAGGGGGATGAGAAAGAGATTCAGATGAAACCGGGAATCCCGTCGGTGATTTTTCGGTGGGAGGTCAGCGGCGTCGAGATGAGGCCATTGTCCGGTTGACGTTGAGCATCCAGCCAAACCGGCGTTACCGAAAATATTTGAATGTGAATATACCGTGGATGCGTACCGCCGGCTACGAAAATATAATTCAGAAATGGTTTCAACAATGGGAGGAAGGGTGCCGTGCTTCACGGCCCGTTTTATCCGTTATGTAAATCGATGCAAAATAGTAGCGACGACGGCGGTGGGCGGCTGTGCAACCGACGCAGATGTGAACATTGTGTGTAGGTGTCCGCGCGCCGGCCATACGCCGCCTATGACCGACGCGCGACGTCGAGCACCCGGCCACGAGTTAAGACACATTTATCACTTTCTGGTCGCGCGGCCCGCGTTCGTCCCGCGACCCAGAACAATTTCGAAGAACTTACGACGGCCCCGGAAAAAAAATTAAACGCGGTCAACTTGAAACGAATGGGGCACGTTCCGCGAGCAAATGAATCTCGCGCCTCCGTGGAATTCTACCGTAATTCTTCTCGCTCGAAATTCGTCGAGCACGCTGCAATTCGTACGATCCGAAAGTGAGGATTAAATGAAACTCTACCACTTTCTTCAACACAGTTTTAAATAAGAAACTTTTCTACGAATAGGATAAATTTACCTATTACAGTAAAGTCGCGTTATTTCTCAGCGACTACCTACCCAGAATTTGTCAAGTGCCTACCCCCTCCACTGAGGGGCAATGCCGCAGGGGCCTCGGTCTCCGAGCAGTGTAAACATGCCGCGTAATCTGAGCTCGGCTCGGGCATATCGGTGTGAACCACTACTAATCCAAATACAAAACTGTTTTATTTTTCATTATTTTTTTATGGGACTTGCACCAACTTATTTGTGGCATTTTTCTGATTAAAATGACACTAAACATGATATAATTTCAACTGTATTTAATGGTTTAATTGACGATGAAAGTTCCGGGCGCAAGGAAGGACAGCGCTTCCTTTCTACTTCCAGCGCGGTCAGCGCGGTAGACTCAGTCATAAAAAAATAGTGTCCCTACACGATATTTCTCCGTGCAGAACACAGCCGTTTGCAAAATAACGCGACTTTACTGTACTGCGGGTGACGTTTTACTGCGATATTTTCTTCCAATGAATAAATTTGTACAATTCAATAAGAATGTATTCTCGTTGGCGAGGCAAAGAGAATTGTCAATAATTTTCATATTTTTATAATCTCAGGCTTTCAAAAAACATTCTTCATAAAAGGTAAAGACCATTTTTCTTCTCTCTCGATCACCAAAGGACTGTTGTTCGTATGATACATATAGGGAAGCAATTGTAAAATTCAGGCTCCTGCAGTGGCTCAATTATTTTGATTTTCTGGGATTTTTTTTGAGAACGATTGTTCGATAGAGTTAAAGGTAAAATGCATGCATTCAATTTTAATGAAATGGTCGCAACAATAAGTGGAACGTGCAATCTGAAATAATGCAGTCACGCGAGTTTCCCTTCACAACCGGCCGCGTAGTAACGCGATAGCACCGAACCCGGCAGTATTTATAATTTAATAAAGGCAGCGCGACCGATTGGGCTTTTCGGTGTTTACCACGCCGAGCTACTTCGGATAAGCAGTATTTTATAGTCGCACGCGCGCGGGCATTATACTCGCAGCCAGGTTAATGTAACGCGTAACGAATGTCTGATTTAGTCTCGACTGCGATCCTAGTACACGAGGATTAAATTTTAAAAGTGGTTCTCCGTTTAATTCACCTCTCACAATGCATTGTCGGTCACCGTTGCTCCGCTACAGGTGTCATCGTCATCGGTAAAACTTTAAACCTGCTTTCAATACGTTCAATAGCGCGACGATCAATGATACACGTATAGGTGGTGGGGATCATTAATAAAACAACAGAGTGGCCGCGTTCGATGATTATCGAATTTCGTCACGCTGCGCTGGTTCCGTTATTACCGTGTGAGCAATTCTTTCTTGGGATTAAGGTAAACTAGTAGCACGACATACATAGATTGCAGTTTTTGTCCATCCATGGTTTTACTCTTTCAACTTGTTGTACAACCAAATGTAGCCATAGTGTTAGTTGAACTTTAATGTCGATTTTCAAGAGAATGGTTCATTTTTGACACATGGTTCCTGTGAGAAGTTTGTTCTTTTCAAAAAAAGTTTGATCTTGAGAAAATCAAGATCAAGGTCAAGATCAAATTGCACCAAACTTTTTTAACAGACCTACATAATTTCTTGACACCCTGTACATGTATTGTATATTTCTAATAACATGTTATTTTAAATGATTGTTTCAGAGAGAGATGACATGTTACTTTATTTCATTTCATTATTTTAAAAAAATTATTTCAGGTAATTGTGAAATTATTCTTCAAAATTATATCACTTAATATTATTCTGAGCATTTCTTTTAACAAATTTGAGACAAAGAAATATCGAAATAATATACTATTTAAAATTGTTATTATAGCAATGAATCAAATTTATTTTTATTTTCGAACAATTCTATAAATTATTTCAAATAGTTATTTCTTATTCGCATTTCAACTAAAATTTGCTAAAAAAAAAAATTAGCTGAGGTATTTACAAGACCCATTATTAGAAACAAAATGAAATTAGCTCAGGTATTTATGAGACCCATTACTTTTAAAAAATCACAATTTTATTAAAAACACGTTTATTAACATTTTACCTACTGGAACCCTATTAATAGGATTTTCAATAACTGTGCTGTACCAAAAGAAAGCATAGAAATTTTCTTTTACATTGCAATCTTAAATGAAACTATTAGATGACGATATTGAGGCTGACTTGTTAGTAGTGATGGGCATTCAATACTCGCAAAGTTTTCGAACAAATCAATCACCACAGAGTTTCGAATCAATTCGATATTTATTCAAAATCAGAAATTCTTGAAACTCTTGAAAGTCTTGAAAATCTTAATAAATGTTATATTTTTCATAATATTGGTACGTTCATACTGTTATTCATCCCAATGCTGACAAGACGTAATCATTGTGTCGTGATAGATGTAACATTTCAAGAGTTTCAATTCTTACAAACCTTCCAAAGTTTCAAGGCTTTCAAGACTTTCAAGACAATGAAGACTTTCAAGACGTCCAAGAGTTTCAACAGTTCCAAGCTTCGAATTATCTTGCAGGTGATTCGAATTTTTTGTCGTAAACATTGGATCGAAGCGATTCGAAGTGATTCAGATCCCATTACTACTTGTTAGTTCACAATGAAAATTGCTGTTGCTATTGAAGGTTCCATTAAAAAGTGTTTAGCCATGTACCATAGATTTTTCAAAATTATACTTTATGTTGATAAAATTATTATTTATAATTATACTTTATGTTAACAAAATCATTATTTATAATTATACTTTACGTTAACAAAATTATTATTTATAATTATACTTTATGTTAACAAAATTATTATTTATAATTATAATTTATGTTAATATAGAATCGCTCTTAATTTCATACCCAGGATTCTACTTCAAAATAAACATTAATGGCGACGTAGGAACATGGTGGTAGGCGTTCCAATGACGCGTCCCCGCGTTCTTTTCCTCGGAACGTCCATACTTTTTCCTCTCGAAAATCGTGCCGAACAAACGAGAGAAGCCGGAGGGCCGCGGCAATCAGGAAGGTTTTTCCACGATCTCGTTGATTCTCCTTTTCTTCTCGCTGCTCTTCCCCTATTTCTTCGTGCATTGCCCATTTCCCCTCCTTTCTTCCGGTTTCAGCGAGACTGCAGCTTCGGAATCGTAGATCCCCCACACCTCCTTGTCCCATCCCTATCTGATGGTCCGTGTTAAATCGCCCATTACCCAATTGCCGTGCTGTACATATGTATCCGCGTGTATGTGCTCTCTGCACGTATGAGCGTACAGTCAGTCACGAAATTTCACGCACACCCGTTAGATGTCAACCATTAACCCAGTGGTTCTTAACTTTTTTGAAGTCAGCGAACACTTTTGATTATATGAAAAATTTGCGGAACACCAAAATTAATGATCCAAACAACAAACAAAAATATCCCGCGTAGAAATAAATATATTCTAGAAAATATATTATTAAATATATTTAATATATTTCGCAGAATTTCGCGGAACACTTGCAGAAAGCTCGCGGAACACCGGTTACGAACCAGTGCATTAACCCCTTGCCGTATTTTAACGAGTCACACTCGTCATGAAGATTTTAAACAAAGTTCAACAAATATGAATGTTACGCGTTTCTTTTTAAATGAAATAAAATTTGATTCGCTTGTAATCAATATTTAAGCATTAAAATAAAGGTTGCCGTACAAAAAATATAAATTTTCTTTTCTCTTCTACAACATTTTTGGGAATAAAAACGTTCTAATCGCTGTAACTAGGGTTTATACAAAAACCGACTTTTTAAAAAACCGGTTTTCGAATTTTAACTTTTCCATGGAACCGGTTTAAATCGGTTACGAATTTTTACACATAAAAAATAAGACATATTTACAACTTAAAATAGAAGTTTTTAATTTTTTTATTTATAATAATATAAAAATACGAAAAAGGAAGACATAAAGTACACATACGTACATACATAAAATTATTAAAATAAAAAATTAACAAAATAATACCCTTAAAAAATCAAAGAAATTAATAAATATTTTATATTTATGTAAATTATTATTTTACTCCTTTCTTTGTTTAATAAAATATGTCTTCAAAAAGCAAAGAACGTCAATGGATTTTTTGCTTAGTCAAACAAAATTACCAGAAATAAAAAGAACTCGCTCACTTGTTACTGAACTGGGCTTAATTGTCTTTAAAGCATTAAATAATAAATCTAAATTTTTTTGTTCTTCTATTTGTAGTCTCTAAGACCAAAAACTGCTTTAATGTTTGGGGACTAGAGGAAGTCTCTTCTTCAGGTTTTTGCAGATATTTATTTATTGCTATTTCCATAGCATTTTTCATCATAGATATGTCTTGATTTTCTTCTTCCTCATATTTTTTAACATCACCGTCATCTTCTGTAGAATAATCTTTATATAATCTTGACAATATCAGTCCGGATAACTTAATAATGTAAGTTTTTGTAGCTAATGGAAGAAATTTATGTTATGTATAAATTTAAAACCGGTTTTTTTACTGAAAAAACTGTTTATTGGGTAACATTCGGTGCATTCGGAAATAGTGATAATGATATTTACAATGAGTGACTTTTTATTGTAACAATCAATTTTTATATGATAACGAGCCCGTCTATATTAAATCCATTTTATTTCGTTATAAAATATTGAGTTTACTAATTTCGTCATTTCGGTCAGAGAAGTATCCCGAATACGTAAAAGTTTCATAAAAATATTTTAATCAAAACAAAACTGTTGCCACTGAATTAGCTGTAAAAGATCAAAGAGCAGTGTGTCTGCTTACGATGTAGCAGGTGATATTTCGCTCCCGATGTTGTCACATACATATATCAAAACATTACAGTACTTCGATGAAAACTACAGCGTTCGAATAATTACATTTTATTTTGCAACATGAATGTGGAGGTCGGTAGAGGACGGTAACGAGTTTTTCTCTATGTAATGCAAACACAAATGAAGACTTCTACAGCACCTACACGTGTATGTAGACACGTGTGAGTAGTGGTTTCCGAAATTTCGTTTTCTTCTCATAATAATTATACGAATTTGATATTTGATACAAAAATTCCGAAATGACAGGGAGCGTAGTTAAAAATTGTTGAACAGACTGGCGTTTCGCATTTTCGAATAAAATTTGTTTTTGCTAGAAATAATATAGAGAAGATTTTACAAACATGTGAAATTGAATAAATATGAAACGATTAATCAAAGCACGTTACATAGTACAGTTATCTTGCCCCTAATGTTAACTTGTACATGAAATATAAAATTATAATTGAATATATTTTGCAGACTTAGTTTAGAATAACACAGAAAATTTAATTATGCTCTCCAATCACGAGGTACACTTAGCAAGAGTGTCAATCTACTTCGAAAATATCATTATCATACCTTATTACAGAACGAAAGAGTTTAACTTGACTCTATTCTTTTTAATCTTCCGCTGTTTCAATACGTGAAAATTCCGTTCGGCAACGACTCTCGAATACGAGGCAGCTTTCATAAATCAATACACCGGCTCCTACTTTATGTTATCAGTCGATCGAATTGAAAAATAATTATTTAAAGCGTAATATCGTATTTCCGCGTACGAACGTGCTGTCAGTATCACACAGAGCATACCATTTCGAAGCTTCGAATATTTTTCTTATAAGGGATTAATTCATTCAGCGATTCCGCTTTTAAAATTTCGTTGAAATTTCATGAAACGCGTCTCGCAAACTCCCACTCTCTCTTTTTCCGCGTTATCTTCCACCTACGGATTCTTCTTCCTTCCTGTTTCTTGTTGCTCGTGTTTTGCACGCGTGCACGCTGCGTCGCGCCGCGCAGATTCCACCGATTCGACCGTATCGCTCGGTCCGCACATCACCGTCGTAAATTGAACCCACCCTCCTCTTCCCTCCTCACCCCGTTTTTCCTCTTTCCTGAAGTCGTTCGATTTGTTCTATGCACGCTCTTCAAATTACACGCGCGGAATAGCGTCGCGCCGAGCGCATTTCATCGCGAGCGCGAATCACACCGTCACCCACGCCTCTAATTAACTTTTAATCCTTTTACCTCTATCGATGCTCCGAGACGCTTGGAAACTGCGCCCGTAGCCTCCACTTCGCACCTGGCGACGGGAAACATTGTTTGTAACGCGTTCGAAAATGATCCCCTAGCGTCAATTAAAACGATCACCTCCAAAAATTTGCACAAAATAATTTAGTCGGTCTAATCAAAACTGTAAACTTGAATTTTATCATGGAAATTATTTCTTGAACAATTTTATACAGGCTGATCGATAGGTGGCGGAATGGGGTGATTCCATATAAAAATATCAATCGAAAATGTTGATTAACATTGTTTAATGCGAGGCTTTGTTCTCGAGAAAATCGAGTTCGAAAATCCAGCGAACACGCTGACGCGTCTGACCATGGCCAACCTATTCTACTTGCTGCGTATAAAGTCGCCAGAGTTGTCGTTAACACTAGATTTACCGGCAATTAAAATATAACTATTTCTACCGAAACCAGTCAAAATGACTGGTCTTTAAAAAAAATGCTTAGTTATATATATTAATATACAGGGTGAATCACGAATTGTGATCAGTAGAGACTCTGTTATTAGCTATCCGATCGAAAATGTTTTTATCACATATACATAGTTTCAAAAGAACTTTCACGTGATTATAGCAAATTTTTGGTAAAAAAAATTAAAAATGCTATCTTTTGCAATTTTTTTAATGTTATGATACGTCTCCGAATTCGCCTTGAAATCCTCTAACAAACAGGCGTAAAAAAATTATAGGTGTATTTGCAAAAAATTGAAGATGACCTTGAAAAATCATAAAAAAAAAGTTGATGAAAAATTTGCTATAATCACTTGAAAGCTCTCTTGAAACCATGCTGTACCTGATAAAAACATTTTCGATCGGAGTGCTAATAACAATAGAGTAATCTCTACTGATCACGATTCGCGATTCACCCTGTATGAAAATATCAGTCGAAAATGTAGAATAACATTATTTAATGCGAGGCTTTGTTCTCGAGAAAATCGAGTTTGAAAATCCAGCGAACACACGCGCTGACGCGTCTGACCATGGCCAACCTATTCTACTTGCTGCGTATAAAGTCGACAAAGACTTGTCGTTAAAATATATTCGATTACTTGTACAGCTCGGCTCGTTTAGTGTTAAATAAATGATATATTTTTTGTAGAATTTATTGCAGCTATTCTTCATATATATTCCAATTGAATATGTAAGAACATGATATAGTTATTAAGTTTTTAAAGTATCGTTTCCATTGGAGTATTAAAACATTGAAACATTTCACACCAAAGATGGAAATATATTTATAATAACGTGACTGATGAATTATTTTATTGTCACAGAAATTGTGCTGAATTTCGCGATTGTCCTTAGAACGCTCGTAAATAATACGAGCCAATGAAACTCGGTTTTGTTGCATTACTGGACAATAGTTTCGATTTCTTGCGGGTCGTCCATTATTGTCGGGATGATATAATCTTGGTGACCATTCCACTTTGTTCGCATTGAAGCAAATAATGCGACTATTATAACATCATTATGTAAATCGGGGGCGTGGCGATAAATTATACCTCGAATTATCTACATAAATTAACTAACTCGAATAAAATAATAAATATCGGTACAGTAACAAAATTTTTCTTCTCGAAGCTTGACGTCGATTGAACCTCATTTAATATTATGATCGACATTATTTGGATTTTTATAGGCATTTTAAAAACAGCATCCTCGATATTCGAAGCCGTCAAAGTTAAGTAAAAATTCAATTTTCAATCGCGTTAGCCGCGAACAAACATGTTCCGTGCGTCGCTCCGGAGTACCAAATGTAGGTATTTGTTTTTTTTTTTATTAAAAACGCATAATTTGAAATATCGACGCCTCTCCCGGTGCGATTCGATGTGCGCGCAGCGTACCGCGGGGCGTAAAATTTTAATGTCGCTCTGATGTGATATTAAAAAATTGTTCACATATCAGTGCTGTAGACTGCGTCATCACGGACGAGAGTTGAATCACACGCAACGAGCACTTAACGCTCTTGAAATTTTTGATTCGTCGCGCTCGACGACAGAACGATGCGTTTAACGAGCAGCGGGTATAGTATTCGTTAAACTTCAGCTCGTTAAAATTATATTTTTGGATACGGACCGGATCCGAACCCGTCAGAACGAAACGCATCAGCGTCTCCGTTGAAACGCGTGAGTTTCGAGTATTAAGGCGAATTTACACGTTTCGCTTTATATACATGTTTTGAATTTTAAGGTCAAAAGGTCAACGATTGTTTTTGATTGCATCCTATTCTAAGGATAAAATATACAGAAGGGAACCATCGGTCAAAACTCAATCGTTCTCTTAAAAAATTATATTAAATATACCATAATTTTTTGAGGAAACGATTGAGGGCTGCTCTTTTTTTCTGGACTCAAAATTTGTGCCTTTCTCCTATAAATTATGATGTATTTGGTATGTAGTCGGTTTGGTGTGTATCTAGCGGTTCGGCTCGGTAAGCGGCTCGCGATAGTACTACAAACCAATATGGTGGCACTCTTACCTGTCAAAAACACTGCAGATTGCTCAATTTTAAGCAAGCATAACTCCTGAACCATTGATCCTACAGGATCGAAACTTCGATCTGTAGCCGCCCCGGGTACAAATCTACTGGATTACATACGAAATACATCATAATTTGTAGGAGAAAGGCACAAATTTTGAGTCCGGTAGGGTAAAGTTTACCCCGATTGAGTTTTGACCCATGAGATGAAATAAAAAAAATTGTTGACCTTTCGACGTTGAAATAAAAATAATTTCTTTGCACCCTGTACATCCCAGATGATTCACTTACCAACTAGTAAATTGAACTCTTGAAGAAGTATAAATGGTGTTCATTTTTCACATTGAGGATGATTCCGTGAGGAAGTGTAAAGTCACCTTTACCATCGACCTGGGGGGACATCAATCTGCGCAGCTGCCTTTGTACCGATGACTCGCATTGCCGTGGAAATTTGTGTCGGGCTGAAATTGAGACAAATAAAGCGACGGAAGTCTGTTCGATGTATAATATTGCTCCAGGCGGTCTGCCGTTATTAGCCTCCGTGACAAATCGCTGTTTACCGGTTGCTTCTATATCAAGGATATCCTCTTCCTCTTTCCTTTTCCTCGATTCTTTTATACGTTCGAAGGGGAGTAGGCACATCGGTTATCATTTTTATCACATCTTTTTAAAAATGATATAAAATTGTTTCAGACATATTTGAAGTGAAAACTTCTTTCTTCTGCGGTAAACTGATCCATTGCTATCTATTGGGCTGGCAAGAAAGTAATTTCGGTATTTTAAGGTGAAATAAAGCCCAATTTTTCGATTCAAGCAGTGAACAGTAAAATATTTTTCATTTTGTTCGAAATACCGAAATTACCTTCTTGCCAACCCAATATTAACCACCTGATTTGATTGAAAATAAAGACACCTACAATTTAACAATTTAAATTTTACAATTTAAGTTACTATTTTGTATTTTATATAGTCTCCTAAATACATACTGTTCCAAAACTATCGGATCTTCTTGGAAGGGGTGATTCCTGGGGTGATTTTCTTTTTCCTTTACGGAAATATTCTCTGTGGCTTCTTTAGTAATTCCTTAATGAACTACATTTGTGTAAAGATTTCAGAATATTTTCGGTTGACGAAAATCTTCGACTTAGCTGAAATTGACGTAACATCGAGTTAAAATAATCTCCGGCGGGAAGGAGAAGCGTGATGTAACTCCGGCTATCGGTTCAGTCGATTTCGCGTTACCCTTTGACCCTGTTGATATAACCGCAAAATTTTCGTCCGTGACAGCGTAATGAAGCGGGGCCGGTTAAGAACGTTCCTCGTGTTCATTCACACCGCCTCCGGATTTTGTCTTTGATGGAAGAAGAAGATATCCGGGCTCAAAGAGCTGCAAGGTGCAAAACGTAATATTCAGCATTCCGAAAAGTTTTCAGTTGATTAAAGCCAGTTAAGGTCCTGGCCTGGTGTAAAGGCCGTTAGAAGTTGCTATGGCCCCGGCTATATCTCGGCAAAGAGTGGTTTGCAACTCTTCGCAAACAGCGTTGCTCGCTTCCGGCATTATTCAGGTCGAATTTAATATTCGCTCATTATTCAAAATTAGCTTGACTTCCCTGGAGTCACGGTGCCGTTTCACTAGGTAGCCGGTAGGTGGTAGAAATCGTGATTATTGCAAACCCGCGGAGATAGATTAAAACGAGAAAGAAGAAGGGAGAATAACGAGGCGGGAGAGACTCACAAAACAGCCGTATTAATGCAACATTTCCTGATTTATAGATTCCGCTTGGCCCTTGCAAGCTGTTTTTCTTGAACGCAGTTACGCAGTGTTAATATTTCCCAACGCAATATACTACCGGCTGCAAAATTTGGAATTGACTATTATTTTCTTTTTTTATTAAGGCAATTTGAATCTCAAGGAAGAGATTATTTTGCAGTACTCTACAGACGTTTCAATATACACTACTGTGCAAAAGAAAGAAGCACCCGGCCATATTTAATAGAAAAGCGTAAAAAATCAAATAAGAACACAGTTAGTTTTGAAAAAGGATTCCGCTGTTTAATTGAATAGTTCCGAGAATATGTGTTATTACCAGACTGCGGATTTTATGCATTTATGACAAAAATATAAACGTACAATTCAAAGCAGTGGACATATTAAAAAGATTTGAGGACATCGGTTTCAGCTTAATAAGATAATTAAAAGAAGAAAGAATTTTTTATTTGGTTCCTTTGGCTTGTAATCGATGCAGAGAATTTTTATTTTGCATAAAGATCCGCAGTCTAGTTATTACGGATTATCTAATACTTTAAATGCAATAAATCAATCATTGTACAATACAATTTTTACATAAAGATATTGTTTGTCTGTAGTGTATAATTATAGTACCTTATATAATACAATTCAAATTATAAAAATAATCGTATGTCTACTACACAAGCAGTTTAAAGATGTATTTAGTTGAACTTTAAAACAGAATTTATTTAACCGTGCTTAAACATTTATTAACAGACACATTTATTAACTATTTGCTAAAATTGCGATACTATTAACACATTTACTTTGAAACTTTAATAAACTGAAAATCACATAAAGAATCTATTAATTCTTCTGCATTACATTTACACTGGTAATTTGTACTTTAGTGGTTTTATTTGTTAAACGCGGATAAACTATCATAGTATTAGCAATATTTAATAGTATTTGCAAAGAACGAGTATTGCGAAACTACTTAGGATAACAATATTCCATTTTTTCCTGTTGCAGGTGAGTCTGAACTGTCTTGGCGATACAGAAGTCCAGTTATTAAACTAAGAGTCGCATTTTGTTTATTTGCACGTTGAAATTAGGTGAGTTGTAACTACGAACAATTCATAATATTAGTTTGATTGCAAAATTCGCGATCTTTTGTTTCGTAATTCTTTTAGTGTATCATTATAACCTCATTCGGTGACCATTCCTTTTGAACTGTATATAATTGGAAAGCTCTGAATTTTTCGATTAATTTCATATAAAATACTTGTGCTTAAAAAATATATATAAATGACTTTGTTTGAGAAAATGTGGCGATCGCGAATTTAGTTGTCAATCTAATAGATTGTGGTCCTTTATGGAAATTACTATTTCATAAATATTTGAATAAACGAAAAACTTCTTTGACCAACCCAAAGATTCCCTATAGTAAAAATAAAATACATATATATGCATACACATCCACAATTTAGAATGACTATGAATTAGGTAATAACTTGTTATAATATATATGTTGTAAACTGGCACAGCCCTTTCATTTTGAATATGCACATGTTCTGCTGATGAGTGTTCTCAAGCTCTTCCAAACAAATACTCTCGTTTAACTCAAACACACGCACACACCTACACAGGGCTTCTCCTAAAGCTAACTAAGTAGATCCCCTAATGTAGTTTAAAATTAAGACTGCGAGCTCTAGATTAAAGGGCGTTTTAAGCTAAACTGCTTTCTATAGAATTGTGTTTAACCTTCAACACGGGGGCGCGACACGCGGGACGGCGGACATTTTGAAAGTTTCGGTGCACGTATTTTATGCGGAATGGCTCATATAATTCGCGTGGGTATGTGGCAATAATTAACAAGATGTTAACAACCATTTGGCGTTTACCATTCTGAAAGAACCATTTTAATTAATAGACTGCGGATTTTATGCATTTATGACAAAAATGAGTAGGTGTAATTTAAACCAGCAGAAACATTAGAAGAATTAAAAAATACTGTTATGTTATTTCCAATCTATTAATCCATATTAAATAAATTTTTATTTCATTCGAGTTTGTTGCAATCCAGGAAAGAAATTTTTAATTTTTATAACATTTTAAATATGGTTGTCGTCTGCTCTACCATTCAAAAGTCATTTGAAATCGTGGTTAATAAAATTCCAAAAAGAAATTTAAATTGTGTTTAAACAGCGTTTTCTATCATTTAAAATAACACTGCTTAATGGAAGGTCCTATATAAGAAGGCAACGATGTTAGATTTAGCGATTAATATGTCTGTGTTTAAGAGTAGTAATCTTATTTTATTCTTCATTAATATTGCAATTTTAATCCAGTAAAGCTGTAAAAAAAATTTTAGTTGTGATAAATCAGCGTTTTCTATCATTTAAAATAACACTGTTTAATGGAAGGCCCTATACATTTAGCTTCAGAGTAGTAATCTTATTTTATTCTTCATTTATATTGCATTTTGAATCTAATAAAGCTGTAAAAAAAATTTTTATTTTAAAAAACAGTGTTTTCTATCATTTAAAATGACACTGTTTAATGGAAGGCCCTATATAAGCAAGCAACGATGTTAGATTTAGCAATTAATATGCGTGTGCTTAAGCGTAGTAATCTTATTTTATTCTTCATTAATATTGCATTTTTAATCTAGTAAAGCTGTCATAAAATCACCTATTAAGATGATGTAATGCCGCTAATGAAAGTAGTCTTTTTCGCGGGGCGGTCAGCGTATGAAATAGTCGAATATAAATACACGCTGGATCCTGGAGGAAAGTGTACGTAACATGCAAAGTATTAGCGACTACACGTACGCGTCGGTATATAGGGCTGGTTTTGATCGGGACATTAGCATGCGCGGCGGTCGTTTTAGCCCATGGCACGGGGTATAACCGGCGTATCGTCCGATTATTTGCCAGAGGGTGCACACCCCACCGCATTGAGTGCGGCTGATATTGGCTATGCGGAAAACGTGCCCCTTGGGGAAGGGATACAGCGGAGTTAATGCGATCACCATACGAACTACTATCCTAGAGAACGACGTACCTACTTCGAGAGACCTGCGCCGCGCTGCACGTCGCGTTAAACAAAACGACATCAAAACTAAACTTATACATTCAGCGATATCACGCGCGCGAGAAATTATAAATTTTCAATTGGGTTAGGTGGACAACACAAGCTAAACAAAAAGTAGTCGTGGAAACATCAATTTGTTCTAACCTACCACGATCAAATGTACTTTTTTTTATTTTACAATTACTGAAATTATGATAGACTCCGATTTTATGCATTTATAACAAAACTGAGCAACTGCAATTCAAAACAGTGAAAATAATAAAAAACTTTAAGAGTATTAATGTATTATTTTCACCACGTTAAAATGATTAATGAAGAATATCAATTTATATTTAGCTCCTGCGTCTTGCAATTGACGTACAACCTTTTTATTTCGCATAAACATCCGGAGTCTAGTTATTTATAATATCAAGTTATAATAAAAACCCTGCAGAGAATCTAAATAAAATTCATTCTTCGTCACGTGGATAGTAAGATCGTAAAAAATTGTAAAATCTTAATTTTATTTTCCGTTACCTTCTATATAAATGTTCAAAATTCTAAAAATCGCTCGCAGTGAAAGGGTTAACGATTACACATCGTGATCAGTCTATTGGTTTGGCAAGAAAGTAATTTCGGTATTTTAAGGTGAAATAGAGCCCAATCTTTTTATTCGAGCAATGAATTTTAATGAATAAGATATTCTCCCTTTTGTTCGATGATCCTTTGTCAACAAGAATAAATAAGAAAATATTTGATCGATTAAAGTTATTTCAGCTTAAAATACCGAAATTACTTTCTTGCCAACCCAATAGATGCTGGAATCTTGCTATTTCTGGAAAATTCTGCAATTTAAGCCCGCGGCAATTCGCAACAGAAAAAGTTCGTCACCGCTGAAATCCTTTAAGATCGCTGATCCATTTGCAGAGTTGATCGTCAGAATACTACATTATCGTCGGTACCAATCTCACTGGCATCAGGATGGCGGTAACCAGTTCGACGTCTACCGATTGAGCACCCGCAGAACAAATGAAAAAGGATATCGCGCGGCGGGCACGCTTTAATTCAATCTCTCGCGGAAGAGTCATCCTAGCACGCCGATTTCGCACCTCAAGTCACGAGACAGCGAGGCGCATTTCCGCGAGGAACAATTATATTTCGCAACCGCGTTCCGACTAAAAGTATCGGTCTCGGAAGGAGGAAAGTGCAATATCCCATTATATTCCATATTGACGGTGCAGCCGGGGGATAGAGAAGATTGCGGGAAAAGTAGACTGGAATCGCGTTCCGCTCGTGACCGTATCGCGGTCGAATCGCGGTCTGTAGAAGAGGAGAAAAGACTGGCGCGAGGGTGGAAGACTTCACGGCTTCGCACGTCGCGGCTACTTAGAGATTAATCCGGTATCGCCGATACGAGGAGGGGATGGAGAGCGAGAGAGAAAATGTGCGAGGAAATGAGAGAGAAAAAAGAAAGAAAGAACGATGAAATTACTTGGAGGTCGGCGGCGGCCGATGGGGTTATGACGTAGACCGATGGACGGTCGAAGGAGAGAATTTTATCGGTGGTCAATCGGCTATGTGGGATTATCCCGTGCGGTGATGTGTGGGAGTGTGTGTACACACCGAGCTCTAATCCAGTTGGGGTTGGCAGGATAGTTTGCCGATACAAACGTCCGATATGTGCGTGTGTACTACGGGTACGCGTACACGTCTATCTCACCCACATAGGCTGCGTCTCCGAGTTTGACCGCGTATAGTTGACAGGGCCAATAATGCGGAGCGCAACCCGACCGCAGCGTAAATCGCGTAAAATCCTCTCGGTCACTCCTCCCCCCACCGTGATCTCGGCAATAGTCCCACTGAAATGCGCTCGTTGTCAGTCATCGTCGAAACACAATTTTTGAGGTCTGAGAAATTATTTTGTTACCGATTAGGGTACCGATCCTCATGCGTAGGGTTGCCATCTATGAAATCGCGAACCCAGAACGAACGGCATAAAAACCCCGGGCTTTTATAAAATACAGTGACTCCCACCAATGTTCGGACACTTTTAAAAAGACAACATTTTTAATATTGGACCGTAGGATTTGAAATTTTTTTGGGAAGTTGGAACAATTGGTTTGCTGCACAACGTGACTAAAGTTTTTGAAAAACATTGCAAGTTGTCCAGATCCACAAAACGTATTTTTTAAATTTTCAATTTGTGCCCATATAAAAAAGTTGTAAAATGCAACTTTTAGTATTTTTTCTATAATTCCGATCAATTGCAATTTTTGAAAAATTTTTTTTTCACATCCTGTAGCAAACTAATTGCTCTAGCTTCCCAAGAAAAGTTCAAATCGTATAGTACAATATTAAAAAAGTTATCGTCTTTTTAAGAGTGTGCGAATATTAGTGGGAGTCACTGTATATGTTTATATTAACTTTTTCCAGTATTCTAATTTTCAGTAGCTTTTCATTTGCAGATCATCCCTCTGCAGGCTATATCTTGATACTAGTGTTTTATGATAGCTACATTATTTTCAGTGTCATTCAAGATGGTGCTGTACTGTAATTAGTTATTAAAAATTATCAATCGTTTTGCGAGGGATTTCATGCACAGAAAGTGAAAATTACAGAGAATAAATTTTAATTTTATGGTAACCAATCAACAAATTCTACAAAAGAGGGTCACGAATTAATTTCTGAGTCTGTTTATACGAGTGATGACATGCATAAAAAGTACTAGAGATCATTTTAGAGAATAAATTTTAATTGTTAGCCAATCAACAGATTCTCACAAAGAGAATCACGAATTAATTTCTGAATCTGTTCAGAGTCTGTTTGTACGAGTTATTACATGCATAGAAAGTACTAGAGATCATTTTAGAAAATAAGTTTTAATTGTTAGCCGATAAAATAGCAGTAAAATATATATGAATAGCAGTCGTTCTGATAGTTGAAACATTTTATTTTCACGCACTGAGCCGCGATTGATGACTGAGACACCCTGTATAATTTAATGTGTGAAAAAAGGGTGATTCTTTTTATCCAAATATTTGAGCAGACCTCTGAAATTTTATGTTTCGTTATCAAAACAACAGAACTCAGAGCTAACAGTACTGTCATAGACAGACACAGCAAATATTTAAGTTAAATCTTCAGCAGAGATGCGTAGACGCAAGGATGTCTGACCTTTGAGTAAGTCAACTTCGTTCTAATGGCAACTGAGACGGTAAAGCAGTCTAAACATTTGGATGTGTGTCACACGGCTTGCTTGTTTGTATGTTTATGTAGCAAGTATATAACTGCAGCTTTGTTAGCCTCGTTGCACTCCTCAGTGAACTGTACATTTAAAACAATATTTAAAATTGGGGGACAAGTTATTACAATTTTCATAGAATTCTCTGAAAAATGAAATGATTTTCGACAAAATATGGACTTGACTAGGTCAGAAAATATTACACAAGGGCGTGTTATTACAAATAATTAGACTGCGGATATTTATGCAAAATAAAAATCGTACAGATTAATTGCAACACTTTCTCACTCTTTTTAGTATTTTATTCAGTTGTAAGAAATGTATGAGTATTAATACTCTTAAATTCTTCTAATTTTTTTATTGTTTGAAATTACATCCACCAATTTTTCCCATAAACGCATAAAATCCGTAGTGTACTGGTAATAGTCTAAACTGTGGATCATTATGGAAACTAAAAATGTTAATAGTTTTTAATAAGTTTCATGTTTCAGCTATGCGTTTCAGTCATAAATGCATAAAATCTGCAGTCTAATGATTATTTATGAAATAAGAGAGGATCGAAAAAGTAATTAACACCAGAAATCTGAACTACTCAATTTTGGTTTTAAATTGCGTTGATTTTACTGAATTCTGAATTTTTGTGGTCGTTGAGAGGGGCGAACACAGCGTTCGCGTGGCCCGACGCATTAAAACATTTTTCCGAAAATGCCCGAAATCGACGGCGTGCAGCGCAATAATCGGCGCTTTGTTGTGCCACTTTATTTCGAAAACTTCCGATCAAATTTATACGGATTCTCTCTGAATAGAATTCGTGTTCGCCAATAATCGTTTCCCCGGGCATAATTGGTTCGTTACACAATATCAAATACATTTGGTGAACGGTGGTTTCAGTGGCATTCTTCGTTTCCGGTGGTGATCAAAGCACTGCCAAACTGGATTCCAACAACGCTCCGCGCGACACCTTTGTCTCGAAATTTATCGCGCTTTGATACTCGCGCAGCTCGCGGAAACTATTAACCTGTATGTAATCGCCGAACCGATAAGACTTTACTATGTATTTATATACACACACATAGGAAGAGACAAGAAGAAGAAGGAACAGAAATGGAATAGAACCAGGTCGAAAATAGTCAGATGTGCGTCCAATCTTTGATTCTCTGTCTGAACGCTCCGCGGCATCTGCTCGCGAGAAAAATCGTCGAGTTTAATGAATGAAACGCATTCCTCTTTGTGGACTCGCCTGCGGCAGGTAACAGTAATGACGTCCCTGAGGATGGAATCGACTTTGTAAACCATGGCTCTTCATTGCGCATCACGCTTTGAATCCCGAGAAAACATCTAACCCTGAGGAAGATGACGATCGATTCGAGAAAACATTTTCCGAACAATAATTTTATGGAATTACCGATGCAGTCGAAAGTAAAAATACATAAAATAATTTCATTTCTCATTCGTCATATTCACTTCTCTACAGAAAAAAATGATTCGTTATTTGGAAATTTAAATAAAAGACAAAAATAATAATTATTTATACAGATCTAAATAAATTTCACTTATGAATTACTTGGTTACATTGCATTCTATATTTATATTAGTATTCCTAAATTATATTTGAGAAATCGGGAAAGCAACTAATAATAAGTTTGTAAGCAGCTAACACCTTCAATGGATTCGTTAAAAATTCAGTTAAAAATTGGTGATACTGAGGCATAAAACAATCGAGGACTTTCTGCAGAAGTTGCGGAACTTGCAAGGAGAATTAGTTGGGAACCGCATTAATAATTCACCTACGATCTTAACGATTAATTCGGTCTCGAGAATTTCTAAACGTGGCGAACGCATTACTGAAGGTATTTGAGCTTGCTTCTGGTAGTCACCATTTTTACACTTTTACTATGTGAGTTTATAAATATTTTTTATTGGCGACAAGTTAAAATATATTCGCATTAAAATAATAACAAAATGGAATTACATAAGGTGCAAGAACCTATATCTTGCATTTCCTGAAATTTGATTTAGTATCTTTCTGCATTCATGAGAAAAATGAATAGGTGAAATACAGAACTGTGAACATATTAAAAGTATTTAAAAATATTACAATTTTTTTTGACTTGTTAAAATGATTAAAAAAGAAAGTTCACAAAATTCATTTAAAAAATTTTTTTACACAGTTCAGTAGACATAACTTTACTTGTGTGCAAAGTTTCATAATTTTGTATGATAACATCCCTCGTTAGAAAATTGTTATTTTCCATAAAGATCCACAGTCTACTTACTGAGTACTGCTGATGTTGAACTGTCAATCGGCTCGAACGTGTTCGCTGTCTGTTCGAGGTTAAACATTTACACTAAAGCCCATTCCACAGTATCCTGTTTCGCGGATGCATGTTGAACCGATAGCGAGCAAGCTGTCGAACAGCAGTTTAATTAATGAGGGACAAGGCTTGATTTAATCTGGTTTTTAATTAAACGTGACAGGAACGAAAAGGGGAGAACTCGTTTACTTTGCAGCTTACTTTATCACGATCGATAAGACTGTCGGAAAACAAGGCGAAAGGCGAAGGGAAAAGTTGGCTGCGTAGGTTAGAGAGCAGGAAGCTCATACGCGGACAGCGAGCCCCGAGTATAGTGGTTGCAAAATTTGATCCGCTCCTCGTCATCCTAAAAACATAATCAAACTTCATGGATAAGGGAAACGCGGCAGGGGACGCGCGCCCGTCTTCTCTCTATTTTTGCCTTCAGGCGCTTTCTTTCTCGGCGAACGCTCTTTCATCTTCTACTTTACCCGCCCTTCTATCCTCTCTCCTCTTCTCTCGCGCGACTCGAGGCGAGAGAGCGTCGCGTGTTCGCCTTCTCTTCTTCCCTGCGAGGCGTAAATTGGGGCATAAAAGATGACGCCGACGCTTGATAACGTTATCTCGCGATAGAGAAACTTTTTATCTTTCTCCGTGTGTTTCTATTCCTCTTTATCAGCCGGGGTTCCCTTCGCCGTGGAAATTGTTTTCAGCCTGACAATTTCTTCACGCCGTTCCCACGCCTCGGACGCGAATCACGACACTCCGCTTATCTAACACTCGGAATTTCTCACTCTATCTGTGTAATGTCTCGATTGTAGGTGACACTGGCGTTCCTCAAAAGTTTCATCATCGTCGAGAAGTGTAATTTATAGTTATGCAATCTTTTAATAATTTCCCTGTGATATTTTTATCAGCGTATTCGTAATATTTTTCTGATTAAAATGAGTCCGAACACGATATTATTCGGAGCATATTTACTTGTTTAATTCACGATATAGTAGAACCTCGATTATCCGAACCGATATGTCTCCTTGATCCAAGAACGTGGTTCACATGTGGACTATCCAAGAAATAGTTACGTAAACCAGGCCCGGGAAACTGTTTCAAGCAGGGATTAAAAATAACAGTTATTCTAAAACTTTCTACGATAAAAATCATGGATAAAAAGTTGAATTATTATTGAGATTTAAAATAATGTACACAAAATATAAAGAAAAAATTTCGAAGAAGAAAATGATTAATGAATATCGATTTTTATACTTTCTGGTTACAAATAACAGTTATTAGTATCCAAAAAATTGGATCCTCCTCGATAACTGATATCGATGAAGAAAAACTGTTTCGATTGCTCAAAGCAGTTATCGGTGAGAGAAGTTCATTTCGATCACTCATAACAGTTATGGATGATCGAATTTTTTTTTCACTTGTTCATTATAATTATTGATGAGAAAATTCATTTCGGTGCTTATTTAATTATTGTGTTGTCTACTCTTTTTCGGATGGAGCAAGCCTGTGAAATTCATTGAGAAGGTTTCGTACAACAAGACGAATCAACAGACCATAAGAACAACACAAAATCTGTTTGTTTGTCACATTAAATTTTAATTGTAGCAATTAATTTTATGAATAAGAAATTTATCAAATAATTGATTGTTTACCATTTGAAAGTTGTATTATTTAATAATAACTATTACAAATTTCCTTCATCAATAACTATTATGAACGAGCGAAATAAATTTATCTCATCGAATAACTGTTATGAGCGATCGAAATAAATTTATCTCATCGAATAACTGTTGTGAGCGATCGAAATAAATTTATCTCATTGATAACTGTTAAGAGTGATCGAAATGAATTTCTCTCAACGATAACATTTACCAACAAGAGAAAAAATTTTCGGTTGCTTATGATCCTTATTTGTAACCAATACGATTTCAGTCGATGAAATACTTGTTCTTCCATGACTTTTTTTCTTTTTGGTTATAACAGTTATGGTCCCTGGTTTCAAGTGAAATAAAGGTCACGCTAGACTTGATGAGCCAGTACATCGTAACGAAATTCAGATGATCATTGTTGCGTAATAATAAGGTTCGTGCGTTTTGATTACCGTAATCCGAAAATTACTCAAAATCAGTTTTAATTCCGCCGTGTTCGCCGTGCAAGCATAAATCGGATCTCGACAAACCGCGCCAGGACTTGCCACTGTTATACAATAACAGGGAATCTCTTTTGTTTCACTCTAGTCGGCAGCGCTGCTCGTTTTGCCCAGTTTCCAGCATGACGGGAAAAATCCCTTCTTTTTCATCCGTTGACGTTTTTTCTTTTTTTTTTTGCATTCACATATGACCCATATAGGCATAAAGGTCTGAGTAGGTTTAACGGTACGCTTTCGGGTTGGGTTAGAGCGAGTCAGGTGTAGCGAGGTGGGTTTCTCGGTACAAATGGATGTAAATTGCGGAAATGAAAAAGCGATCGCACGTGAAACTCCGGCTAAAGCATCGAACGAGAGGCTCTCTCTCTTCGAGACAGCCATGAATCTGCTGCCTTAACGCTTCTTCGTTCTCCGCGGTATGCGACGCTCAAATGTTAAACAAACATTCCGATAAAAATTAGAACGACAACAAACTGGACCCTTAGCACTCCAATGGCGACTTTGAGGCTTTTAACACTAAAAATTGTTGTAGCATTATTCAAAATATTGTTTAGATTATTAAATATATCGGTATCTAATCAATAAACTGCGGATCTTTATGCATTTATGCCATAAGGCATAATAAATGCATAATAAAAATTTACAAAGAATGCTGGAATATAAAATTCGATGGAATTTAGTAAGATTTTTATTTGTTTTGGATCTACAAAGGCTGTTCCCATTAAAAATAGAATTTTATTTCATAGAATATATAAAATATAAATAGAATTATAAAATAGAATTTTATTACTAAACATTTACTAAACATTTAGATATTGTATGAGATATTTATACCAATTTCATGTACACAAAATTTCAAAAATCATAGGGAATGGAAATATTCTAAATCGAAAGAAATATTTAATTTTCGAGTTAAAATAGCTTGGAATGCAAAGGGTTAAATTCACTTAAGAAAGCAGACAATTTTTATTTTGCATATAATTTCGTAGACTAGTTTTTAATGCGTTAATTTCAAAGAAGTAGGTTAAAAAATCTATTATTTCCTGAATAGATTCTATTGAATTGTTCATTTTCTTACCGAAGGAGTTTGATCCATTTAGATAGATTGTTTCGGTCTCTATGGATCACGCCTCGTATGATAACATGGACAGGAGCTTTCTTTCATAAAGGGCGATTTTTGGAGGAGTCGCCAGAAAAGATCATAGACGTCGATAGCCGGCGCAGAATCTGGTTTATTGGTCTCGAGATACGCGATTTATTCAGGTTACCTGGGGATCTATTCGATCGCTCAAAGCCGGCGGATCTCCGACACAAAAGAATCGCTTCTTTCTTATTTCGTCGGATTGCATTTCATGCTTATTCGACCACGAGGTATTGTTCGATCACGGTGAAGTGGGGGATTGGATCGCATCGTTTGGCGAGATATCATTTCGTAGATTTAGTAGATCGTTGACAGCCCCTCCTCTTCTTGCACTTTAGCGTACGAATTAATGAATTAAGCGATTATTGAACTAAGGGATTATTTAACTTAGAGGCACACCTTGCATATATTATCAACATATTTTACAACATATATATATTATCAAGATATATTATCAACAGTTACTTCTCTCATATCTGTATCGACCGTGTGCAAGTTTCCAGAAAAATCCGTAGAATAGCAACCAGGATATCTTGCACACACAGTTTTGAAAAAATGCTTTCCAAGAAAATGTGTTCCGCGTTTGTGGAAGGATATTCCGTACACTTATAATGCAGTCTCGAACTTTTACCATGCATTCGGTTCAGCGGTCGTAACGATGTCAATTTTCCGAACTTCAAAAGACCCTTTCAGTAGTAAACCTTCAAAGATGCAAGCTACACTCGAAAATTGCGAAATGTCAAAAATAACCAAAGTTATCGTTTTCCATGTTTCCCTTGTCCAAAGAAACGGGAATGCTTATACAATCATTTTTTTATGGACATATAGAATGTGTTAAATAATTACTGCAATCTACGTGTACTCAAATATTTCATTTCTCTTCGCTTCACTGTTGCAAGCTCAAGCTCGAAGTTATTTCAAATATTCAAATTAAGTGAGGCACGTTAAATTATTTTTATGGGCATATAGAACGTGTTAAATAATTAGTGAAATCTAGATACAGGTATTTAATTTTTCTTCGCTTCACTGTTGCAAGCTCAAGCTCGAAGTTATTTCAAATATTCAAGTTAAGTGAGGAACGTTGAATTATTTTGATGGGCATATAGAACGTGTTAAACAATTAGTGCAATCTACGTGTACTCAAATATTTAATTTTTCTTCGCCTCACTGTTGCAAGCTCAAGCTCGAAGTTATTTCAAATATTCAAGTTAAGTGAGGAACATTAAATTATTTCTATGGGCATATCGAACGTGTCAAATAATTAGTGAAATCTAGATACAAGTATTTAATTTTTCTTCACTGCAACGTTCCTTTTCAAGAAAACCAGCTACCAAATTTTCGTAGGAAATGCAACAGGGATACTGGTTGCCCTTAATAAAACCCTTGTAGGTATCTGTTTAAACAGTCATTCTCTTTTCCTTTACTGCTTTGTCAGTACATTTTGCGCGAAGGAAGGTTCTAAATTCGCAAACCCTGACTACCCCCTTACGTTTCTTTTAGCAAGGCTGTTAAGCAGCACTTGAACCGGAAACTCAAAGGCGACGTGGTCAGATACACCTTCTCTGAAACGTGGCCAAACGAAACAAACCCGCTCCTTTTTTCCTACTTCGCCGGCGGAGAATTCTGCGGTGACTTTCAACAACGGCGCACGGGGCCGACGAGCGTGCGAGTCATTCCTAGGATGCATCATGCTTCTTTGAAGACCACAAACCGTCTATTTTCATAAGGGGTGACAGGAGATGCCAGTTTTTACACCTCCTCGCGCGCGTGTCGCGACGCGACGCGACGCCTCACTGTTTCCGGTCCCGCGGCTACGTTAGTCTTCATCTTCGTCGTTTGTCTCTCGCACGACTGCTTATCACGCCACATGGTATAACAATCCTTTGCTTCATAATTTTTCACTTGAAATAGAGCATTTTTTAAAAGCCGTGGGAACCAGCCCAAGATTGATAATCCCCCGCTTGCTACCTACAGCCAGGCTCAAAACTCTGTACCTACTAACAATGTTTGTTACCAAAACGGTTAAAGTTCTTGCATATTTTATACTAAATACTATAATAACATTTGAAAAACCACTTTCTGTACTTAAAAAATTTTTTAACGGTATTTCTGACTTCATTACTCTTTTACATTCATGCACGATGTCGGAAACAAATTTCGTTATTTAATAATTTTCGCGAATAAAATTCATTAGAAAATGTAATGGAAATACCATGAATATATTATTGCAATACGACTAGTAATAATCATAACAACAAATGAATTTGTAATACATTGCTCTAAATAATCTATTAAATATTCAAAATATTCATGACTGCATAAAATCCATACTCCATTGATAATGAAGTATATGTATGTGAACAGATCAGATATTTATGACTAGACTGCGAATCCTTATGCATTTATGAAGAAATTGGTTGGACGAAATAATAAAACAGTAAAAGATTTTAAAAATTCAGGAATGTCGTAATGTTGCTTTTAATGTAACAAGATCGTTAAGGGATGAAATCATTTTTTATGTTATTCCTGTTTCCCACATTCGTTGCAAAACATTTTTATTTTGCATAAAGATCCGCTGTCGATTTATAACAAAATTTTCAGTAAATTGCTGAATATTATTCGTTAATGTGATGATTGTGCTATACGATTATTGCAATTTATTTCAAATGAACAATTCAAGTACTGTTTACCGTTTTCATCCCATTTTTATATCCTTTCTGCGATTGTTTAAACAAACTCAGTCGCACAGTTTGCAACTATGAAAACACCGTTTTACTTTGCTCGGATTTTCTGGATCTATTTAGACCATGAAAATGTTTCTCGGATAAAAACATTTTTAATTGTTACGCTCGTCGGGCGACGTTTTCTTCCGAGTTCTTGATTTCTCGCTCGGTCAGTGGTTCACCATTAGCGAGACGCTTTTCATAACGTTATTATGTGGGCAATTTTCGCCCAACTTGTGCTGTACATCAAAGCAGGGAGAAAAGATGTGACATAAGGAACGAGTTTCGAATAATCGATCCGTGATTTTCTCTGGTAGAACTAGAAGGACTAATTTCAGGAGAAACTGAAATATAAAAGTAAGCAGCAGACTTTTTATTAACTATTTCGTGCCGTGTCGTCAAAATGTGCTGGAGAGTGGTTTAGAGGATAACCTTCGAGGAAAAAGGGTTCCAAAGTGCACCGTCTTGTAGAAACTAGTTTAGTTTAGGGTTTCTTTAACCCCAAACGTAGTGTCGGCTGTTTTACGACTTTCCATATAGTTTTAGAATATAAGGTGTTTCCCCGCGTAGGTATTTCGGAAAAGTGATACTTACTGTAGCCGTATATTTTTTACTATTCACGGAATTCACTTTCGAGAGCGAAGCAACAGCTGAATATAATGGAAATTAAGTTGCCTCTTCTTTACCAGCGGTGTCGTTATACAGCTACACGTGTAACATGTTTTCTTTCATGAAATATTATTTATATGTATACCAGCAAGAAATACAGAAATTTCAAAAATAAATATTGCGATTCTTATCTCAGCATCATACATAAAAATACTGGCGTTATGTCTTTTTGAATATCGTCAAAATTAACTTAATTAGCCACTTGAATGTCGCAAAAGGAAATAAAAACCTGCTGCATAAATTTACATTATTTAATGCAACCCTGGTTTGCATTAGGGAATGAAAGTTTCTTCTTTGACGTAAAAAGGGAAGCTGAAGAGATTCCCTGCTCGCGAAGAAAAATGTTTCGCTTGGATCGTTATTTTAAAGTACACTCTTCCAGAAGGAAATTGATCAATGCGAGATCTTTTTCTATCGGTACCTTTTTGCTGCAATTTGAGTCATCAAATAATGTCTTTATACAAGATTTAATAGCAACATGTAATATTATCTTCGTATTATTATTATGACACTACCACATTCAACAATTGCCTCTCGATGTTTTACGAACTGATGAAGTCCTTTATCATTAATACCTATTAACCCTTTGAACTCCTTTGTGACTCGACATCAGAAAAAGAAAAATGTAAATAAACTGGTTCTGATGTGTGTTTGGTTGTTCCTTTATTTATTTGGCTGCTCTTTACTTTACCGGACTCAAAATTTTTGCCTTTCTTCTATAAATTATTATGTATTTGTTACGTAATCCAGTAGATTTGTTCCCGGAGAACCTGCAGATCGAAGATTCGATCCTGTAGGATCAGTGGTTCAGGAGTTATGGTTGCTTAAAGTTGAGCAATCTGCAGTGTTTTTGACAGGTAAGGGCGCCGCCATATTAAGTTTGTAGTGACGATCGCGCGCCGCTTACCGAGCAGAACGTAAGCAGTAGTTCGAAGTAAATTTTAAACAAAACTTAAAATAGTAGGGAGTTGTTGGCAACAAAATTGAAAAATAATTCGGAGTGCAAAGGATTAATTCATGAATAACCTATTAATAGAGAGTTCATGAATGTATTATTATTGATATTATTAGTGGGACTACTATAGCAGGAACAAAACTTCGGCTTTAATTTTTGGAACGACGCTATCAAGATCCGTCGCGCATCACCGGAAGAGCTGGCTGTCAGCCATTTCGTTCCGGCGACGCGCGTATTTCCCCCCGGACGTCACGCGTCAGACGTAAAAATCGCGGGTTAACGTCTGATGTAAACGTACCGTTATACCCATCTCGAATAAAACGATTCCAAGCTGCGAATGCGAAGTACCTAGATGGGTCCTCGGGAACGGTAGCGCGCCAACTCCTTAAACAAACATAAGCTTTAAAGCGTAAGCTCGCTTAAACTTGGGCGGTACGGAGTTTTGGCCCAGTTAAGGCCGCGCCCAGGACTTGCAAATTACGGCCACGAAACGCAACGTACGTTCGAAATGGATCAATGGGTTCCTTCTCTCGCTTCCAACCCGTCCTATCCGGACCTCTTTGTCTGACACTAACCAACCTGTCCCGAGCTCTCTCTCTCTCTTCCCCCCTCTCTCTTCCATGGTCGGTCATGCTCTCTTCCAGTAGCTACGTCAAGTAGTACGCACAGAAGATTTTAGTCGTATTGCTCACAGCGGTTGCTTAAGCCAAGGTATTGTACACTTGTAATCTGAGTACCATACTGGGACGGCTACTTAATGGTTAACTGCCTCCCGAGTGTTGCGTTGACGAATTAACAACTTAAGTGCTCGTTTGGCACCTACACGACTTCATCAAACTTTCTGAAAAATTATAATTTTTCTGTATCCAATGGAGCCTGGGATAAAAAAAATTTCACTTTGAATTACTATTATAAATATATTAAAAAATTATCATTTTTCTGAATTCGGGGAACTCTAGACAATTTGACTTTGACAATAAATATTTTTGTACCAATATCTTGCGTAGATATTCAGTTACAGCAGATTCAATTTATGAGATTCATTTAATTATCCTTAGAAATTGAAATTAAGAGAAATTCAGAGGGCTATTCTACTCTGAATGAAAAGGGGGGTGCATGTAGTGTGCAGTTAATGAGGAATTAATGACCTAAGTTTTGTTGGGACAACAAACTTATCGTAGCACAATGAACGTCCACAAGATAGTTGTATGTATTTAGCTAAGAGACAAGGTCAGGAGAGATTAGGGTATATTGAAAATTATCTCATCAGTTAAGGGTTGATGAAGACTGGTTAGTTGAAGACTGATGAAAATGCAAGGAAATTTCATTCACTCAGTATACGGACTACTAAGAATAATATTTAACAATCATTTTCGGGATGTATTGATTTTCAATCGGAAAATACTTGTATCCATATACATTATTTGATTTTTATTTAACAAAATTCAAAAAGTTTGAGAACCCCTCTAATAGATGGAATTACGATGTCAGTGATCGATAGTACATTTTCGGAAGGGGAAACTGACATTCGGAAAATGTGGAAATACTTGTTACGACCAACACAATAGAAATGAGGGATCAGGCTAATCTTCGATCAGGGATGTTACTTCTATGGGGGATGAAACGTGGTTGATGTACGAGCATTTAATGGTACCGACTGCGATGCAGAAGAGTAGGGCGCGCGACGGTGTAAACGACGAATCCTCGATGCCTAGCCCTTCTAGGGTCGACATCAATGGCAGTTTTATGGTGAATCAGATAAAGCCACGACCCTACTTCTTGGGGTTGCCACCGACGGTGAATACATTTGACGACTTGCCGTCGGTGATCGTTTTTACCTTTTCTTCAACGACCGATTCCGTTGAATCACATCATCTTCGTGTTCTCGCAAAGTACGCGTTATTCCGAATCGATTTCCGACAAACGATCGCTTGTCGAAAGTGGCGCACACTTCACTCGACTCACCGAGAATTGTTTCTTCATGTATTATCTACAAACACGTCGCACAGTGGTAAATGTTTCGATTTTAGGTGGACAAAAATAATTTTTCTCAATTAGTGAGAAACATATCTAATTGAGAAAATATATTATTAGATATACTGAACCAAATAATTCTAATAATTATATCTCATTATTTCCATCTTTTATCCATTAACGACTAGTTAAATGTTCCGAAACTGCGGTATACGTTAATGACTAATTTCGCTAATTTTTGGGAACATGGAAAGTAAGTACATATGAAACTAATTTATATTTCCTCTTTTTTGGTTTAAAACTAAAAGGAGGAAGTAAATAAAATGAACCATAATCAAAAGCGTTCTTTTTATGAATGAGTAAAGAAAGTAAGGTTATACTTTGACCCAAGCATACTCAAGCAGCAATTTTTTTGTATATTTTATCTATATGAATTACTTAACAATGTCGAAGAAAAATTAGCTGCTACAACCTGCTACTTAGTGGCAAATTATTATATTTAAATGGGGCTGTGATGGGACCTCTGGGTATGTAATATGTAATTAAGTTACTGTAATTATAATTAAAAAAAAAGGTAATCATATTAAAGTCATTTTCTTATATTCACAGACTTTATCTTCTATAAATCAGAAGTATAAAAATATAAGATCCGTTTGTTATAATTTTTATGTTCAATTCCATCATAATAAAAAAATAAATATCATACTTGTAATTATCAAGTATCAAGAGAATATAAATTATTCTAAAATAATCTTGTCCACCTAAAATCGAAACATTTACCACTGTGCGTCGCGCTCATTTCACTTTCGGCATACTAGAACATTGCTATTGTCAAGGAAAGTATTGTTTAAACGAGAACAAGGAGAACGTATAAACAATTGCAAATGTCCAATAATCTTTTTGTTGAAAATTGACTCGTACATTTTTTGGTGCACCTTATTTTTCCGCATTGCTGTGTCCGTCCATTGTTTATTGTTGCGCTGTAATACACGTCCGACAGATCAAACAATAATATTTTTATAACACGTGCAAAAAAAAAAATGAACGGTTGACCAATCGTTTATGCGGATCACTGTTTCTCAACGTGGATGCTGTCATCCGTTTTGTTTTCTTTACTGTTTACTTAAGACCCGGAAAAAATTCACTTCGAATAAAAACGCTTTTAGAGAGGGCCAATGATGGTTGGAAAATTGCAGTAGTGAACAATTTATAGAGTCCTGTTAATATTTTTATTTTAAAGTAGATCAGGTCTTTAATATTTTTCTGTGTTCAGTTCGACTTTCTGCGAGTTCGTTTAAATTTATATTTGCATAAAGATAGATAGACAATCTGGGTTAGATCTGGATAATGGATGACCGAGATTTGGGATTTGTGTAATTTCTGAACGGATATGAAAGCGTTCTAACGCGTTCAATGGGCAACGATCGATCGAGCCGAGCGTTACAGACGACACCGACGATACGACTCTTTAACGATAGTAACCTCGGGGCACGTGTCGAAGTCTGAAAACTCTCTGGGGGATCATTAGAATACCACGTAATCGCATGTGTCTGTCACCTTCTGTGGGAATCAATGTCCACCCCAATCGGAACCGCACCGGCGATTAAAACGGATCGAGGCCGGATGAAATCAGGGAAAGTAGGAAAAGTGGGATTAAAACACAGCATTGGGAACGTATCACTACGACTGTTCTACTATTTTTCTTTTATTTATATTGCGATATACAGTGGAGCCAAAAAGTATTTCAAGTACAACAATAAAACTGAGCTCGTTTCGTTAAAAATGAAACTGTTACAGGTTAAAGCATTTATAGAAACCTTGAAAAATTTTTCTTGCTACACTGAGACATAAATAAAAATTTTTCTACAAATAAATGTATGTTACATTATATGCTACATTACTATGGGGCACATATCGTTCATTCATAAGAAAAGTAAAATAATAAATATATAAATTATATTTAACAGGAAGACATTATCGAAGAGTACCCTAAAGTTACGAAGTTACGAAGAATGATTATCCTTCACGTTCATTCACAAACAGAAAGAAACTTGGCTCGACATAATTAAACAAAAGTGACTGTAATTACCGGCCTCTGCAAGAATTTACTCAACAGTCCACTCGTCATCTAACAGGAAGGAATTACTGCAAAGTACCCTAAAGTCCGGGTGATCGAAGGGTTCCTCAATCTCCCATTTCGCATTCGGAGAGTTCGCTAACGATACAAGAACAGCCGAATCATCAATTCTTCGGGCGAATACAAAGGGGCTTCGAAGGGGTGGGGGTGTACGTCCATAGGGTACGTCCCGGAAGACATTAAAAATCCATCGAAGAGGATAAAGTGGGCGTCGATTAAGAGGAACTTAAAAAAAATCTTTGCCCCCCTTCCAGGCAAATCACGTGAAAATAAACGCTCCCGTTTTCCCGTCACCTCGAGCTCTCCACCTGCTTGGGCTAGGGTTCGTCGATAAAGTTCCGGCAGGGCGAGATTAACGCGCAGAGACAAAGCTGCTTGGTTTATATCGATGGGAGAGAGAGCCCGGTCTTCGGGAAGTTCGACCGGAACAATGAATTAGATGAAATCGGGCACCGTTTGAAATAAACGCGATCGACGGGTGTCGGGGTTCTTTGTTCGTTCGTATTAAATGGCGTCGAATGAGAATGGAAATCAATAGTCAGAGACGGTGGCAGGAGGAATATAGGGTAGACGGGGCACAACACGGGGATTGTAGAGGACCAGGAAGAGAAACCGGGAGAAGGATATGAAACGCGGCGCGGCCGCCGACATCGTAATCTATGATTTCGTAGCGTGTTCCGGGCGAGAATCTGCGTGAAAGAATTTATGGGGGATCCTCGGGAACCGAAAGATTGGTTCGTTCCCGTACCTCTTGGGTCAGTAGACCTCCAGAGGAACTGCGAGTAGTTACACGGAGCGATGCGGGCGCCGTGTAGGAGAGCATGGAAAATATACCGGGATCTCGGGATCTGGTATCTGGTATCTGGTATTCGCGCCAAGAAAAAGGTATTACTTCCTGGGAAGATAGTCGGTACCCTCGGGACCTCGTAAATCGTTGCGCCCCCGCGCTACCTACACGGACGAACTTCAAACCTACCTGCTTTCGCTGCGGATGCCTTCGACTTCCAGGCAATATCGAGTGCCGCGGGCCATCTCCAAAGAATTTCATGCGTCCACCGGCCCTCCGATTTCATAAATAACATTTCGGAATTGCTTATACATTTCCCACGGCTGACCCATGTTATCCAGGAAGGATATTCCACCGGAGATGTCGATCCGCGCGAGCTTCACACCGAATCAAAGCAGAAAGGAACCACACCGTATTGGTCCTTTTTTTTATTAAGGATGAGAGAAAAAATACCTTTACGTACACCCCAGAAGAGGGTAGTGTGGGGCTCCGGGGGAACAGATCTTCGGTTCCCCCAATACCCACTAAACAACCTCTCATCCGGGACCTTTTTAGAAAAGGCCCCATTCTCGCAGTCCGAACTAGTTCGATAAGGCAGCACAGGGACTCGATTTTTGCATTACTACCTGTGCTGCCTTATGTATCGAACTCATGCCATTCATGTTCTTGGCTGTCACATCGTATTGGTCCGTCTTCGGAAAAAATGGTAAAGCGATCTATCCTCGATCTCGATGTTGCCCGGGTATAACCGGGTAGAACTGGGGAAACAAAAACAGTGTGAAGTTTTCATTTATGTTATCTACCAAATAAAAATTAACAAATTTCCTAGGGTGTCCTATGTTTTCGACCGAGATTGAACAATGACTTTCAGTGGTATCGCTCGTTATACATACAATTAACCCTCGGACAATGGACGATTTTTATAGCTATATAATTGGCAATGCTTGCGACCCTTCACAGCTCTAATTAATAATTTTTATGTCTCGTGTAGACACATTATTTTTTCCGATATCCTCAGTGAAACAGCTATTCAGTTAGTTTAATCCCTTACAATATCGTATCAGACTCGTGATGAAGATTCTGAACAGAGTCTAATAAATATGTATGTTATTAATTTCCTTTAAATCGAAATAAAATTCTATTTTGGTTTTGTTAATGTACATCTATTGGGGAACATATAGGCGTACAATAGATATAAAGTTTCTCCTTTTTTAGGAAATTAAGAATTACAAAAAATGTTTTAATCACTGAAATCGTAAACTAAATCGTAAGGCAAGGGGTTAAATGGGTCCATTTCGCTTTACAGTTTGGTGTTACAATGTTACAAGGTGAGATATGGTTCGAATAGATAACTTACAATCTTTGAAATAGGAATGGATATAAATGCAAGCTGTTTTGTCGCGGAACTGTCGGTTCGCGTGAATGTTCCGGATCACTGCCCGCCAAGCTAATCTTGGACAAGCTAGTTCAATGCTATGATGATCGCAAAGACAATTATTGATTCGCATGAATTGAAATCGTATGAATACGTTAAAAGAAGCGTTTCGTCCCGGACCTGCTAGTGGACTCGTCAGTAAGGCTGATCTAGCAGGTCCTGCCTTATACGCGCGCAAATAATGATATAATGATTCGCGTTTCTAATTGTAACGCACGCAAGGGATCTTGACTGATGTGATCCCGTACGCGAGGGATCTTGACCGACGCGATCCCGTTTTGTTAGGTGTCCTGACTGCTGGACTACGAACTACCGTGATGCTAGTTACAAATATTAAGAATGCTTGACAAGACAACGGCTCGTGCGTTGTCTTGTCTGCCCGAGGACTGGAGAGTGTCGCAGCGCGGTGTTTAGAGCGTAAACTCAACTGACGAACACGGTCTCAACGCGATGTTCGTCAGGTTTCTCGAGCAGGAAATAAGATGCACTGATTGGTTCCTGCTGAAAGTTGCATTTCCCAATCAGTACACTTTTGACTATTAGGACCTCCTTCCCGTAGCTCTGAATGAAGCCCTGGAAGGAGGAGTGGGGCGATCTCTTACTCGGTCGACGACGCGACGGGTCTCGGTAATTCGACATCGTGCGTAACGGTTCTTCGGAGGGACTAGATTTATGATACCTTGTATTTTCGAGGCTGTATAAAAACTGAACATTAGCCAGATGCCTTGACTGGTCGCCGAGTGACCCTAGCTTGTTTAATCCTTGAAGAGGATATTTAGACACGAACGTACCATAAATCCTGGCCGAAGGAAACACACGAATATTGTTCCTGCGCGACGGAACACAAGCCTTAACATTAGGTTCTGCTATAAACATGTCGATATTTAGGGGTAGTTGGTAGCCCATTTTACGTAGAGATTCCAAGAGTTACATTGACGACTTAAATATTTAACACGTTAGAGATCATAATAAATATGTAAATTTATTATTAATTTTCTCTAAACCGAAATGAAATTTTATTTTGCTTTTGTTCATGTATAGTTATTGGAGAACATGTAGGCATACAATAGATATAAATTTTCTCCTTTTTTAGGAAATTACGAACTACAAAAAAGTTCTAATCACTAAAACCGTAAAATAAATCGTAGGGCAAGGGGTTAATTGCCACAAATTGAGTACTTAAATGACAATTTGGATGTTCCCGGTCAAAAATGACTCCGGAGTGTTAAAGAGGGGTCGTGCGTGATATCATTTCGCCCGGAGTTGTACATCCAAATTCGAAGGTTACGGAGCCGAGGAAGTTCCAATCTCTGCGATTTGCCCGATAAAGGGCGGTCCGTTATTGTCACCGACGTCGTCCCCCTATTACGGATTCTGCAGTCGGGATGCTGCCGAGTCTTTCTCGCGGATATTTATACTGGAAGTTCGAAGCCGCACCGGCGCGGCAGGATGGATCGGGAACGTCCAGTGTCAACAATGGATATAAGTGCGCGACCGGGTAATACCAGATTTTCGTTGGTCGACACGCCCCATTTAAAAAGGCAAAGCCGACATTCTATCGCGATAGACATCGCGCAGCCCAGGCACGACCCACCGAAACGATATTTTATTGCCGAGGCGCCGTTACGTCTTTCTTTTACTTTGAATTTTACGAGACGATTTTACGATCGCGTCCGTCCTCGCTGTCCTCTTCGACTCCCGATCGCAGGGCCGTGTCCCACGACGTTTCATATCTCCCATCCAGGGACTGGCTTTCTAACCCCGTCGTTCTCGAACAACCCACGCTTTTGCGGAAATTTATTTCGAGGAAAGGTCTTTCCCGTGAATGCAATAGCTGCTTAGACTCGGATTCTCAGGAAACTGGATGGATGTCTTCGCGTGCACTCGGGATCCTCTTGTTGTTCGCTGTGTCAGGGCCGTTATTTCCAGTGGATACAGTGCTGGATGAAATAATAAATCACATTCAGAAAGCGTGTATCTTGTGCATGTCCCGAAAATGTTCTACATCCTTGGAAGGGTTGCCAAGATAATTTGAAGTAACCTTTCTCTTTGCAAAAATGTCGCCCGAGGCTTTATTCAGGCGTTATTAACGAAAAACACGGAACAATCAGAGCACGACTTCAGCCCCGCTGAAAAAGTTGCTTCAAACGATCTTGGGAATCCTCTCAAGGAAGTAGAACACTTTTGGGAGTGTATTGCATGTCATCTCGAGACTAAACAAAATCTTGGGATTTTATATGTAACGGAATAGTCAGAGAAAGAATTGTACAGATGTGAATTAATATGTTGTTATAGTAAAGTAATGATATTTGGTCCCCTCAGGGTTTCAAATCCATTCACCACTCTCCCCTCTTTTCACTCTCACTATCGCCTAATTTCAGCGGGACCTACAGTTTATTATTAAAGGTGGGTTCCGAACCACCTTGGGTAATATGTTGTTATTTATTTTATAAAAACAATGAGAAATGGAAAATCGAGAATTTAGTGTGGCAATACTTTGCGGAGCTACTTTCGGTTTCCGCCGTCCAGAAAAGTAGCGTGATGTTACGTACACCATAAGTAGCCTAGTCGTGGAGTATACGTAGGGTGTACGGTACATGTGCGCTAACTCGAGAGCACAGGCTTTTCGTACATCTGTTCCAACCACCGTCGTATCTGTCCTAACAGTTTTCGCTTCGGCAATATTACCTGCGAGTCAACGGCAAGATAAGAACTTTGTCGGTCTATCTAACGCAACGTCAGGAGAGAGTAGGGGTTGGGTACCGGGACACGCGATCCGTCAGAAAAGACAAACCGTCAGGGAAAGAAGGATAACGAGAAGTAGAAGCGGGATAGAACTGTCAGCTGACGAAGAACGGCAGAAAGGATAGCAGGGAAAAGGCAAGACGACTAAACTGAATTACAAAAGTTATGGGCTAGCAGCTCTACAATGTCCTCCCTTTCCCTACCCTTAAATTCCCAACCCTCTCTCTCTCTCTCTCGTCAACCCCTTTTACTCTCTCTTTCGACTCACGCCATCGATGCTTTAAATCTCTATACCTCTGTCTACCTTTTTTCGCTTCCCTTTTAATGCAATCACTTCGGTACCCATCGTCTTCTCGCCCTAATTGTGTCGCATTGTCGAAACTTCCTCGCTTGAATTAAGAATAGTACACCGGGAGTGCTGATCTAAAGGTAATGGAATATCTTCAAATTTGCTTTTGTTGATCTTAAATTATTGTTGGATTGTAAGTTACTTAATGATTAAATGTACTATTTAACGTTCACTATTTCGAATTTGATACTCTTTGTTGTCACACAATACATACACACGCATATCCTCAAAATTAAGTTTTTTATAACACTTAAATCATGTCCTCAAAACTAACATTTTTGTAATATCTGCAATATTATAAGGGTTGTGACTTATTCAGATCTAGAAATATTGATCTGTAAGGTACATTAAAAAATGATGCAACTTTTTTCGTATACAGTGTCACATATACATTAAGAATAATTAGATTATAAGAATTCACAAATTTCAGATTCAATATTCAACAAACGAGAATTTATTTTAGCAACTCTTCTTCAACTATGTACATCCTTGATGTAGAAGTTTCGAGATATCACATGTAGAAAACCAAACAATTTTAATCTCGCTGCAATGTCTGAAGTTTTTAGTTGCAGGCCCGCTTGTCATAAATAATAGCAAGATTTGCGTCGCAAGTGTTAGTGACAAGAAGACAGGTCTGACGTGTCCTATAAAGACAATAAGGAAGATGTAAAACTTCCCACCCGACATCCCTTAGTTTCTGGCGAGTCAGGCGAGCAACGTGAGACCGCGCTTGCAGACCTCGTCTGTTTATTTTTCTCTCTGAAACGATGTGGTATCCATTTATCCAACTTTTATGAAAATCGGGCGAACGAAGTCGCTTTCTTCCCGCGGATTCATCACGCTGGAATATTACCAGCCGCATCAGCATATCTTACGCGTGGATTGAAATTTATGTATTCACACAATTCCTCATCGTTGATTATGGATGGACGTCCCGAATCTGATTCATCCTTCAGCGATTCATTGCCTCCCTTAAATGGTTCGAACCTGTTCTCTTTTTGTCAATAGAATCTCTTCTGCAAATACCGGAAGTGGTTCACTACTGCACTCGCAAGTTTACATTCGGAATATAGGAAATCACGAATTTTTCACTTGCCATTACAAGTCAATTTTATGCATTTATCGCGTTAGGAAACGTTGAAAATATCAGTTAACAAATAATGTTTCTTTAAACGTATTAGAACTTTTAACCCTTTGCTTAAAATAATTCCATTGTAGGGAGAGCAGAATTTATTACAAATGATTTCTTACAATAAAAATAAACTCGAAATGATTTCTTGAACTTTACGATTTTTCAAATGCTTTAACAATTTTATAATTACAGAAAAAATTGTATTTACGTGTACTGACAGCGCCTAAGGGTTGTTACCCCCTGTTGCTCGTTATCCGAGAGAGATTGATCAATTGATCTTCTCCAGTACCCATTCAGTAACATTGGAAAAATGTTTCGTTCCAGGGAAGTGTGCCGTGCAAAGAGTTAATATACAAGCAAGCATATTTACTTTTCAATATGTATGCAAATGGGGCCGCATCGATCAAGTTAACAATTTCGGTTGGACAGTTTTTACCAGGGATAATGGACCGTTGTAACAAAGTGTTCAGTTCTAGCATGATGCTCGTACAAACGTCTAGTAAGAGACACCTTAAGAGGTTCCAGTGTAATCGATGGCTGCTCTCTACTTTACCGGACTCAAAAGTGTCTTTCTCCTATTTATTATGATGTATTTGGTATATAATCCAGTAGATTTGCCGGGGCGGCGGCAGATGGAAGTTTCGATCCTGTAGGATCAATGGTTCAGGAGTTATGCTTGCTTAAAATTGAGCATTTTTCAGTGTTTCTGGCAGGTAAGAGCGCCGCCATATTGGTTTGTAGTGACGATCGCGCGCCGCTTACCGATCAGAACCGCTAGATGGTAGCACGGGCCACGTGTTAATGCTGATACTATAGAGCGGGTATTGCGACTGTTATTTGAATTTTGGAAGACATGGCCACGATGTTGCGTTTTAACTGGTCTGTGTTAGGTCTGGGTTAGGTTTTTGTAAATATTTTCGACGATATTTCTTCTCAAACATTTTCTGAAAACATTTACTGTGTGCCCGTGCTGCCATCTAGCGGTTCTGCTCGATAAGCGGCTCGCGATCGTCACTACAAATCAATATGGCGGCGCCTTACCTGCCAAAAACACTGCAGATTGCTCAACTTTAAGTAAGCATAACTCCTGAACCACTGATCCTACAGGATCGAATCTTCGATCTGCAGGTTCTCCGGGAACAAATCTCATGGATTACATACGAAATACATAATAATTTATAGGAGAAAGGCACAAATTTTGTGTCCGGTAAAGTAAAGTTTCCCCTAATCGATTTCTGTCCACACTTTTTCAGAACCCTGCCGCCACGGTGCGGTGTGGGGCTCCTTTAATATGCAAGGCATGAATGCTAGACAATATGAGAGAGAAATGGCGGGCTTCGAAGCAGAGATGAAGTGGGCGAAAGTACTGTTGGGGATCGTTCCTGCGAGACGAATAAGGACTAGGCAGAGGTGACAGGGACGAAGGAATAGGGCGACGCTGCACGATGGAGAATAGAAGAGCAGGAACAGGAATAGAGGCGATTTCACCATGTACGAAATGGAAATGACAGTTCCACGTGTTTCAGATAATGTATTTCCGTCGGATTTTCGTTTTAGCCGATTATTTCGGATAGAGGAATTTCGGGCTCGGCGGTTTCCATTGACGGCGAGCCCGCCTTGTCTTCAGAGCCACAGCGTTTACTCGATTCAGGAAAATCTATGAATACTTTCATTTACTTGATCATCTACAAAGTAATTCAGGTTTTATTCATTTGAAACTTCTCCACTAACTACAATATTACAAGATCCCAATCAGCTTGATCCTACAACAAGTAATTTATGAGAATTTAATTTTAATGTTACAAGATCTTTTTCACGTAAAAGTTCCATTTCGTTTATTAACTCGACCCATTCCCTTCGTTCTTCTCCTGGAAAATACTGGAGAATTTTTATTTGGACCCATTTAGTAAATAATTTATTTGAAGAGTTTCTCACAGATTTTTTGTTCAACCACTTGACCCGTTTTTTACTTCCCTAATTTGGGAAAATGCAAGAGAGCCTGTGGATTTTCTAATTGCATTCGGCTGTAAAATAATTTATTTCGAGTGCTTCTCCCATATTTCAATAGTCCGCAATTTAAATGAAATAATTTCTCGTGTAAAAATGAGTGGATTGGTTTTTTTTCAGAAGCCGCCATGTCGAAAATGCATTAAATTCTTATTATTTTTTAAATTAAAGTTGATTAATTTGAACATTTTCCTTGTGCAACATTACAAATGCAACGAATGCATAAGAACCCGTATTTTCGATTGTGCAGACCAGTTAATATCAATGTAGATATGAACGGCAGTAGAAAGAGCCAGCAGTGATCAGACTGGTTCCACTGGGTATTCAAATTGCTGCGATTGCATTTTGTATTATATTTGACAAAATTGGTTCAGTGAGACTCGCGTTATAAAAATATATTTTATTTTAGAAATCTCAAGGTTACCTTCATTTTCTTAAACGGGTCCACCCATTTTTAAATATCTACGATGACAGTCCCTTTCATTGGGATATGCTAGGCTATAACCTAGATTTACACGCTCAGACAAAAAGATAGCACGCGTGTGTTAATTTCTCGTGTTAAAATCATGCTATCGTAGAAACTCTGTGTAGTATGTAAAACATATCTGACTTTAGTTCAATGAGTTCTCTTAGTTGGAGGGAAACAACACATAATCCGACACAGACAAAATGATAGCATACTTAAAAAATAATTCATGAAACAAAAATATATACAAATATTTCTTATAATAAATATATACACCAAACTATATTTCTCTAATAATGTGTGGAATCTCCTTTGTTTTCTATGACTCCCACCATCCTTTTCGGTAAAGAATTGTATAATTCTTTAATTTTTGTTTGAACTAGATTTTCCGATTCAGTTGTAACGACAGTTCTTTCAATCCATTTATATTTGAAAATTGTCGGCCATCCGGATATACTGCTTGCGAAAAATGTTCAATGATATTACGCCGGCCATTGAAGAGTGGAAATATTTTCATTTAAAAAATATCGCTTAACAATATTTAGCAGTATGTACTGCAGCATCATCTTACTGGAATATACAGGGTGCGGCCGAATAACATGTACTAGCGGGCACGAGGTGGTTCCTTATGCAAAAATAAGAACAAAATATGGAATAAAATTTTTTCATTTAAAGCTTAGTTTTCGAGAAAATCGAGTTTAAAGTTCCGCCAGGTTCGCGTGCTTTAACATATGCAGAAAGTAGAATTGGTTGATCATGGTCAGACGCGTCAGACCAATGCAATAGCACGTATATTCGCTGCATTTTCAAACTCGATTTTCTCGAAAACGAAGCGTCAAACGAAAAAATGTTATTCCTTTTTTTCGACTTATTTTTACATGTAGTATCATCCCCTGCTCGGTTGTACTACCCGTCCGGCCACACCCTGTATATGGTATTTCAGCAATGCGTTCTACATATGCATAAATTTGATTTTTTATTAATTCGAGATAACGTATAATCTTTTTGTCTGGGAGTGTAACTCAGAGTGTAACTCAGACCACCTTTTCTGAACATGTATACAATAGCTTCAAAATTCAGAACCAAAAATCGCGATTACTTTTGCGTCAATTCGCTACATCCGCTCCAAAGTTTCTCCCACCTCTCTCTCTCTCTCTCTCTCTCTCTCTCTCTCTCTCTTTCTCTGTCTCTCTCTATCTCTCCGGGTCGTTACGAAGGCGCCGACAATGTCGCCATGGAAATAGTCGCGTTAAGATGAAGTGCTCCGCGCGTAATTTACTGGTGGAGGCTAAAAATTTTCATCCCGTTTCACGTTCGATCCCCGAGTGCTTCGTAACTGAATTTATAGACGTTTGCGACGTCTGACGTTCGACGTAGCCCCGCCATAAAAGGGAATTCAGATGGGAAATACGATGGAGTATTTCCCTGGTTCCTTTCCGCGGCGTAAAATGCGGGACGTAGGCGCGGACGATACGAACGGATGTGTTAAATGAGAGAGAAACTAGGGATAAAGAAAGAGGCCGGGGAGAGGATGCGGGACAGGAATGGCTGCGGGTTTGTCATGTCCGGTGTGGAGATGACAGTTCCGTTCGTCTTAAAGTTTGTTGTCTTTTCGTGGCAAGGGGAATCGTTACGTGACGAAACTGCGTTACACGTTGCGGCCCGTTTGTGTGGCCTGACCCGCTCTCGCGACAAGGAAATGAGTTCCGCCTGAAGAAGGGAAATTCGTGAGAAGAGGAGGGGTCTAACCTTTTCAGCTTTCGCGGTCCGGTAATGTCGTTATCGTCGGCGAAGACGGAGCAAGATTACCGTCAATCACGCTCCCCTCCAGCCCGCTGCTACGGATCGCTCGTTCTCGCTTTCAAAATCGTCGGAACGCAAACATCTCGCGCCCGGCACCTGAAACAAACACGAACTGTTTGCCTTGAAGAGACACGTTATGCTCGCGCCCTCAAGATTTATGGTATGATCCAGTTATCGCGCGGAATTGAACAACTCAATCTGTCCGGTGTTTCGCTGTTGTGAAAATAATCGAACGCCGCGATACCTTCGGCAGGATGATAAATCAACGCTGCGCTGCTCCGCGATGCTCCAGCCATTTAGGGCGGAAGATGTGCGGACTTATTGATTAACATGTTGCTCCTCGTGAAGCACGCGGCAGCAGATTAAAATGGTGGAGCATAGGGGAGGAAAGAATTGCAATTCTTTTTGGATTTCTTCGTGGAATACAGATTGAATACATGCTAACATTAGCCAGCGGTTTTCTTTTAATTTTTTATTTTAATATTTTTTTAGAAATGCAGAGGAACCTCAATTTTTTAAATTGAGTGTGAATTAAAAAGCGTGCCAACACGAATTCATTCGTATACGACATAATGATCTTCAAGGTCACGCAAGGTTAGAAATGGAAGAATCATTTCTAATAATTATCGTCAGTCTAGTAATAAACAAAAATAATTGTACTTTCAATTCAAACCTTCAAAATTTTTCAGGTTTCTACACTGAGCTTTTATAGAAATCTCATATTGTAAGGAGGAAAATGGGAATTATTCATAGTACAAAGATGTGTGGAAGGAGGTTCTGAACTTTTCATTGAAAAAAATTTCTGTAAGAAATTCGCATTGCTCGGGAAATCTTCAGCGTGGACTGTTAGAGCAAACGGCCCGTGTAATTTGTAACGGATCCCGTGTAGGTTAGACCACATTTCACTGAGCGAAGCTGTTCTCAAATTTCAAAGTACAATACTCCTTTCCTACAATCGCGCTTCGTAGACCTGTTCATGATTTTATAACCACCCTCGCCGTACCGTGGTGCCTGATAGTAGGCGAACCTTGCTTCCGTCTGGTAATTGCTAAGGAAAATGGCAGTCAATGAAACAATTACACAATTGTACCTATTGTTCTCCGCGAATCGCAATGCCAGACCCAGACCACGGACTATAAGGAAGGAATATTGTGGATCAAATTACGCGATATATCGTCTTGGTTGCCAGGATAGTTCCCGTTCAGTGATAATCTGCTAGCAATCGTTTTCTGTCGATAAAAAATTACACAACTTCCTGGAGCTTTAAAATTTTGGTATAGGATAAGAGAGTTAAATTTACAATTCCTATTAAAATAATAGCAATTATTAAGTGAATAATATGTGTCTTCTTACCAAGAATGGATTTAAGCAACTTTCAAAATTAACAAATAAATTTGTCATAAAATTTGAAACAGCCCAAGTCTATTCGATATAATTTAAAATGCTTCAAATTGAAAACGCAATATTCAATTTATTTTATATTTCATTACAATACTTGAAAACTACCATTTATGCAATTCGGGAAATCTTCTAACTATATAAATTACATAACAATTTACTCCTCATTTATATTTTGTGTATGCGGAAGGGATTTGATGAAGTCATGGTGCTCGGGTGGTATATATCGTAGTAAGTCCATTATATCCTTGTATTTCGCTGTTATAATTTGTCTTATATTTTTATAAAGTGGTGTCAATACAATATTTTCGAATTTTCTTGGTCTACCCCGACGTGGTAATAAATTCAGTATTTTAAGCTCTGCATTCTCATCCATTGACATCTTATAGAAAATTTTATATGGTTCATTTCTCAAAAAACACATCCAGCATATTTTTAGCCAATTTGTTGTTTCTCTGTTAGAATTCTTTACCCTTTTAAAAATTGCATCCTCCAAAAATCTTGTTGAATTGACTTTCAAAGTCAATTTTTCAACTATCAGAATAACTGCGCAAATTTATATGTCCAAAATTATCGTATACTCTGAATATACTTAACCGCAAAATATTTTTTATGACAGCTAACTTCAAGTGGTACAAAACTGACCAGTTTTGACCACTTTAAAAATAAAAATTTGTATCATTCTATTAACCAGCTAATTTCCTTTTTACAAAATCTTTGTGATTTTAAATATATCAGTTGCAATTTGCTTCAAAATGATAAGGTAACGTAGAAATGTAAATGCTAAAATTGCTAGCTTGATTTCTCCCGAAAATGGACTTAGGCCACTTTTAAAATAAACGGCTCATATTTTTTAGACTGATAATATTTGAGATTGTAGTTACTAATTACTGAAATGAGAACATGCAATTTCTTTCGTTTCCTAACTTGAAATTTTACAGTGGAGTTCATTAGGGATGAACAGAGTCAAAGTAGTCAGTAGAAGTGTCTGGCGTGTGGTCAGACCCGGCACGTAATTATTCTTTGTGAATAAAAATTTGTTCCACGTATATGTTAATACAATTTTCTACGCTGAATATAAATTGCCCGATATTAACGATGTAGTGAATTTTTAAAATATTACTAACGATGTCCAAAATTTAATAAATAATTTTTATAGACTATTTTTGTTCGTTCTTTAAAATTTTTGATAAATTCCAAAAAGGAGCAAATTGCGGGAAATTAAAAATCGGAAAGAATTCTCCCTACATTCGTGACTTGTCCGCGTTTCATTTGAAATTCGCCGAGTTTGCGACTGTTCGCATCCGTGAAAATCGAAATCCAATCCAAAATTCAATAAATAATTTTTATAGACTACTTTTGTTCATTCTTTAAAATTTTTAACAAATTCCAAAGAAGAGCAAATTGCGGGAAATTAAAAATCGGAAAGAATTCTCCGCACATTCGTGACTTGTCCGCGTTTCATTTGAAATTCGCCGAGTTTGCGACTGTTCGCATCCGTGAAAATCGAACGCAGTCAGTGGCGTGGGTGGATACAGGGGAAAGCGTTTAGGAGCGGTGGACGTCGTGTTCCATGAACGCCAAGAGGTAATTTGATCTACCTGAAACACTCTAATGTCGTCTCGAAACGCATCTACTTAGAACGAGATGGTGCTGGATGTTGTACAAAGTGGTGGACACGCACGTTGCCTAGTGCTACTCGTGGTTGTCTGCAACGCGGAGACGAGCGGTACTGCGACGCGGTTAATTGCTACGTGGAGGAGAGGAAGCGACGAATGGCGATACAGTTTCTGAGCACGAGCCATTGCACTCTTGGGAACCTGAACAGGAGGTAGTTGAAAGTGCCCGCGCACCAGTTCACCTTTAAAAGCAAGAATTATCGCCATACGTGATAATTATTTCTTGAATTCAACCTAAGAGAATGCCCATTATTCCAATAATCTTAATTATCATTTGCACAAATGTCGCAATTAAATCGTGCGAACGCTGTCAGTCCCGTATGCAATTCAGGGGCTGTTAGGCCATTTCAAAATCTTGCTAAACGCGCATTCCTCTAGTTCTGTCTTCCTCAATTATTCTTAATTTACTCTTCGTTTTTTATTGTCGTGGTTTAAATAGACTCTATTTAATTTAATTTCATTCGGAATTCATGTTTGTTAAATTGTTTTATAGATAATCCACATTTTCTCGTGGTTTTGATCCAGATGAATTTTTTAAATAAACGTTTCCAACTAATACTAGAATCAAATTAACTAAAAAATTAATTACGATGAAATTATATTAGATTATAAATACCAGATGTTTAAGTAAATGGATTTTTTAAGAAGTCCAAGTCGTCAGGTGCTTTTTGAAAAAATTATTGACTTTTTTACAGTATTTATAGTATTTACAGGATTTGAGTAGAAAAGTAGAATAATCTGAACAATTTGCCCGTAAGAGGTATCAACAAATGAACTGCCGTTTCAGAAACGTCCATGATGCGAATGGATTCTTATCCAACAAAACAGTGTCACTCGATGCGAATCAGTCGACAAAGAGAATAGAATTTAATAGGCGGCATGGAAAACAGAGGCCGGTGTTGTGCGACGGGAATTTTAATTAGTTCCATTGCGGTCAAAAGGTGCACGGAAATTTCGAGGGATTTGAGCTGAGGTAATTGAAGAGTCTGCTTGTCGGGTTGACTGACAGAAAGAGAGGGAGAGTTGAACGAAGACCAGCGTGTCATTGAAGCCTCGGAAAAGGTGAACAAGGGCCAGCGCGAGGCGAGAAAGCTTCGGGCTTCTCAATGACCTGGATGAAGGCCGCACCGCGTCCGTTACCATCGAGAAAAGTTTCACCGCTGGACCCTGGATGTGGATTGTTGCGACACCTTTTCCCAACTTTCCCTCGGATCCCTTTTTGCATTGAATCAACCGCGAAAACCGCGGCGGCGATTTACCGGCCAGCAAATCTGCGATCGGTCAATTGAATTTTTTGGTCGGAAAGAATCGAAGAAATGAGTGAACCTTTTGAAAAATGTTAAACAAGGTCTCGCAGTTGTTTGACCCAGCAAAAACTGGCGTGAAGTGTGCTTTGTCATAATTAAAAATGAAAAGAAATGGTAGAAAAATTAAGAAAATTTATTTTACTATTATTTTCAGCTTATTAAAATTATTAACCCTTTGCACTCGGTTGTCCCCTCTGAGGCACCACTAAAAATTGCTGTGCTATTATTCAAAATATTGTTTACATTATTAAATATATCGGTATCTAATCAATTACTAAACATTTAGGTATTCTATGAGGTATTATATTTATATTTCATATCCATAAAATTTCAAAAATCATAGGGGGTGGAAATATTCTAGATCGGAAGAAATGTTTAATTTTCCAGTTAAAATAGCTCGGAGTGCAAAGGGTTAAAGAAAGACAGAAATTTTTGTTCGCCTCCTGTTTCTTACAATTGGTGCACATAAATTTTATTTTGCATACGTAGTTGCATTAAATTTGTTTTAGTGTAGTATCTTAATCATAAAAAACTAACAAATATGTATATAAATCAGAGAAATTAACCACTGAAAATACTAGAACATAAAATATTAGAATAAAATTGTTCTCTATCTATGTAGTATTACACTGTTTAGGTAGTCGAGGTTAATGGACATAGTCAAACATACGACGAAAGTCCATTAAAACCAACGTTACTCATTTCATATTTATTAGCTGTTAATGCACTTTTATCGTAAAATTATACATTAACTTCATCTCTACATTCTCTTTGTATTATTATAAATAAAATTTTAATTAGATGACAGACACGAATGCCACATAGCGGATTTATATGTATAATTCGAGCCTGCATTATTCTCCACATTACTCTGTCATTGTAACCAGTAATGTACATACTACTAAACATACATTATGTTTTATGATTCATGAGAATGCTAATAGACTCTGCATCTACTAGAAATAATGAGAGAATATAATATACAGGTAGAGACTCAAGTAGGAATAAAATATTGTCAAATATTACGAGAAAAATGAAAAATTGTAGAAAATTTGGTTACTTACAATTAGGTATATGCACGTACATATTCTATATTAATTAAATTGGAATCGTAACAAATTTTTTTGCATATTCTGTATTAATTAAATTGGAATCGTAAAGTTTTTTTTACTTACAATTAGGTATATGCATCAATACGTATTCTATATTAATTAAATTGGAATCGTAAAAATTTTTTTTACATATTCTATATTAATTAAATTGTAATCGTAAAGTTTTTTTTTTACTTACAATTAGGTATATGCATGTACATATTCTTTATTAACTAAATTGGGTCTGAAACAGAAAAATGTTTATATCCGAATTCATTTGTCCAGTACGGCTTTCAATTGATCGTATTATTGAAGGTGAATGCGGTTTAGCTGAAAAAGAGGATGCGAGTGAAATTTTATATTAATATGAACGATCGCGTGAAATCTACATTCAATCAACCATTAGGAGAAGGCTATCCGTAACATTGTTCAGTTTGTGATTTCGTTAAACGCCGGTTCATCGGGCGGACAGCAACGAGAATAAAACAAAAATTCAGTTAGCAGGCTAATGGACAGCGTGAGCTATTAATGCAAATTCTCTTTGACCGGTTTTCGGGGCTGCCCATCGTCGCCGGTCGTACGATTAAAAACGTCGTCGCGTATCATACGATCTAACAAAGATATAAACGCGTTTATGCCTGCCGGCGCGCGAGCCTTTTTCACTCGCGCAACACAATCAATTATCTCGAATGACTTTCATTGTTTTACTTTACCATAAATGACTGTCTTGATGCGAATATTTCCCAATTTTCGGCTCGCTTCCGCGAATCTCTTCAGACGATTTTGAACATTATAATATAAATTAAATCAGTGCCCGAAATTATGTATTTGCATAAACAAAGTGCAAATTCTCAGGGCAAAATGGAACATACGTAATATCGTGTCACGAAGTATGACATACAAGTTAATAAATACGAGTCTAATTACAAAATTAATGGAGTTTTAAAATTGAAAGTATACGTATACACGGTGTCACCTAACGTTTGCACTCTTCTGCTCTCATATTTGAATCGATACGTGTCCTCTTATGCGTGTGAATTATAGTCACTAAATTAAAAAATTAAAACATTTTTTAAAAAAAAAAAGTAAAAACGACAGACATCTGACGTGTCTTTAAAAACAATGATGATATTTGAGGTGCAAACGTCAGCTGCGAGAATGATGGCAGTGAAATAGAAAATTGTGTAGCAACATATACAGGGTGTCTCAGCTGAAGGAGGTCACCTACATATCTCCTTCATTTTTAATGGCACGAAAAACATTTATGGCATAATTTAAATGGTATCGAAGGAGGAATATCATAGAAGAACAATTTTGAACAGTAATAAGTTCAACTGTAATCCTAATATTATCCTACAATTTTATCACATTTTTTGGTACTCAAGGTCACCTGAAGGTAATGACTTAAGCATATTCAAATGTATTTTTTCAGCCGCGACAAGATACGATAAAAAGTAAGTTTTCCCGATAAAAAATAACGGTGACCTTGAAAAAATTATGAAAAAATAACCGGACAAAAAAATTGTTCTTCTATGATATTCCTCCTTCGATACCATTTAAATTATGCCATAAATGTATTTTGTGTTCAAAAATTATCTTTTTGACGAGGAGTGTATCTCTGTGATCCAGACGTGGAAGAAACATATGTCCAGATTGCAAGCTTTAAGGTTGACGTGGTACACAAAAGGGAGAAAGATAGCCTTACCGATCTCGCGAAGAACACCGGGGAAGTTTATGGCGGTGACGAGGGCTGAATAACAACGAGCCGCGTAAGCCAGCCAAGGTGTTCATCAATAATTCGAACGGGAAAAAGATCAATGTTGTCTAACGGGTTCACCTCCCGGTGGGGCAGTGGCCTCGGAGAAAGTCGGGGCACATTCTAACCACCTACGGACCCCGTTCGTATTTTATTTCTCCCTTAACTTTTCGGTGTTCTCCTTTCGGTCGGGTGGTGAGGAATCGGCATCGCCTTGGCATTCCGAGTCGTCGCACGTTTCGAATTAGCTGTTCGACTCGACTGCACATTGGATCCATGGTCCATAGGACGAGAAGTAAAACGGCGGAGCGTTTTATTCCTCCCTCTAATTTTCCGAGCCCCTCCAACGATCCTCCTTCTTCAGGGACTGGCTTTCGAACGAACGCACACGACCAAACGGGTTACACACATTAAACGTTCTACGAATACTCGCACGAAAATCAATTTGCTTTGCTGTCCGCCAAATGTTTGTTTACGGGGAAACAAATAGATGCTAAGGATTTTTTAATAGATCCTTGAAGAATCGTCGACTAACAACTCACCCCCAATAATTTATACTCCAATCCTTTCGTTTGGTACTAGCATATTGGTATTAGGGTGTTCGTGGGGAAAATTGGATCAGCGTTTTTCTCATAAACAGTGAGTACTTAAAAAGTAACGAAGGTGACCTTGACTTTTTTAAATGGAGCGCTATACGTTGACTAATGTCACATGTGAGCTCAAAGATTGTGTTTTTCTTATAGAAGCTGTTTTTAAAAAATTGTTTTCATTATAATTATAATAGATTCGAAAATATTAGATTGTCGACTAAGTTCGCGACCTCCACATTTTCTCAAAGTCATTTACATATATTTTTTAAGCACGAGTATTTTATATCAAATTAATCGCAAAATTCAGAGCTTTCCAATGATATACAGTTCAAAAGGAATGGCCACTGAATGAGGTTATAATGATACAATAAAAGAATTACGAAACAAAAGATCGCGAATTTAGTTGCCAACCTAATATTTCTTCCACGAGAATTTTAAAAAGATTTCTAAGAATAAATAAACAATCGTTTATCACGAGGAGAATTCATAATAAATTGATCGAGAGGGTTTACATAACGTCTACAATGGCTGTTCACGCGGCTTATGTTTATTAAATTGCTAATCCCCTGGAATGTCTTCGGAGTAAACGAAGGGAACCGTTGCATTTAAATATTTAATTGATAAATGAAGATCGCTCGCGTCCACGTTGAAAATAGAGCAGCTCTTAATTTGCATTTTGAAACGTTCCTCGCAGCGAAATAGGAACGCGTGGCTGGTAAAGCGATATTGCATCAAGAGAGTAGTTTCTTCAGCTGACCGAGGTGGACACTAAATCTTGGAAGCGAGAGCAGGTGGATGCTCACGATTACGGAGACGTTGAAACTATGTTTCACCGGGCGACTAAATAAGCGAGTAAGCTTTCCCTGGCGGGCGCGCCTATGTATATTCGCGCCGTGAACTGCGGAAAATCCTACTCTTCACTATACACCGCTTTTCCTCGGCACATTGCTCATTTGTTTCAGTCGGGCGCTTTAATTTTGCCTCAGTTAGCACAGTACGCAATATTGACTGCAACTATCCAAATAAATTTGCACCTATGCAATAATTTAAAGTGAATCTTTCTGGGCCCTGTGCGAGGACAATTTATAAAATACATTTTGCAGATTTATATAAGTTGCATATATATATTTTTTACTCAAAATTTAACGCTCTTCGACATTTTGGCATCAAAAATAGAGCATTCCATTAAAAAAAAACGAAGTTGACCTTCAAATCTCCGAACTCCTCGTACGTCTCCACTTACAAAAAAAAATATGAATGACATAATGTATCCCTTCAAACCATACAACTTTTATAGAAAAAGTTTTTTCATACAATGCATACTTTGGAAGTTATTGATGGTGAACAAGTTGCGTCGACCACCCTGTATACAGGGTGCGGCCGAATAACATGTACCAGCGGGCACGAGGTGGTTCCTTATGAAAAAATAAGAACAAAATATGGAATAAAGTTTTTTCATTTAAAGCTTAGTTTTCGAGAAAATCGAGTTTGAAGATGCAGCGGATACACGTGGTATTGCATAGGAATCGTCTGACGCGTCTGACCATGATCAACCAATTCTACTTTGTGTATATACTAGAGCACGCGAACCTGGCTGAACTTTAAACTCGATTTTCTCGAAAACGAGCTGCCAAACGAAAAAATGTTATTCCTTTTCTTCGACTTATTTTTGCATGTAGAATCACCCCCTTGCCGGTTGTACCACCCGTCCGGCCACACCCTGTATACATCGTTCATTCATAAGAAAAGTGACACAACTCAAAATATATTTCTAAGAAAGTTATAATAATAAATACATAAATTGTGGTGTATAACTAATATATACAACAATTAATCCAGCGAGTATTTAAATAACAGCAAATTGTTTTACAGAACCAAGTTGATGATATACAATAAAAAAATGATGTCTTTTGTCATTTTTCTTGTGAATGAACGATAGGCTATCAAAAAAATTTTAATGAACTTTCCAGCATGTTCAGTCAGTCTCACAATTAATGGCACACAGTGTAGATCAGAATAACTTTTTCATAAATGCACCAAGTTTTTCTATCTAGACGGATTAGTTTACTACATGTAATGAAAATTTTGGGAAAAATTGCTCTTTTTAAAAGTTATTCTAATTTAAAGTATCAGGAATTATGAGACTGCATATAAATCTATTTTCTCGAATGAACGCTTGTCTTTAATGAATTCGTCGAAGGGACAGCGATGGCGGCGCAATCTCGTTCCCCAACAATGGCGGCGCGCGTTGTCGCCAGCGCACTGGAGCGGCGCTCCCGACTTTATAATTTTGAATTCCGCGTGGGCTGCGCGGGACCAAGAAAAAGAAGAAGCGGCGGTCTAACGGCGAGCCGCATGCTTGTCAGGACTCCTCGATTCCTCAGTGGAGGACGTTAAATCCTCATCTTGTTGGTGGTCACGCGTGTAACATCGGCGACGTGGCCTCGAAAAAGGAAAAGGTGGAAGAGGAGCTCGTCCGATGTGTATGCGCGACACGAACTACTGGAATGTACGTTAAAATCAGACTGTATTTTAGTATGGCGACGCGACCACTTTTACTCGCTGAGATTAATGGTGGACAGTATCACGACGGAGCAGAGTTCGAACGGGAACAGCTAGTTAATGGTTTTGGTGATAGCGACAAAATCTTTATCCCATGGAATTCGAGTTAGCCAAATTTTATTCTCAACGACGTACTTACAGTGACTCCCACTAATATTCGGACACTTTTAAAGAGACGACAACATTTTTAATATTGGACCACACGATTTTACATTTTTTGGGAAGTTAGAACAATTGGTTTGCTGCACAACGTGACTAAAATTTTTGACAAAAATTGCAAGTTGTCGGAATTGCAGAGAAAATGCTAAGAGTTGTATTTCACAACTTTTTTATGTGGGCCTGTATTGAAAATTTGAAAAATACGTTTTGCAGATCCGTGTTAGTTATATGCACTGTGAAAGTTTCATCGAAATCGGTTGATGCGGGAAAAAACGACAGGCATTGATAGATGTAAGAATCCTTAGATTGACTGCAGTTATAGACCGAAAATCGTGAAAATCTTCCATTTTTACCATCTTTAAACGTTCGTAGCTCATTGCGAACGTCGGCCGATTTTGACGAAATTTTCAGAATTTGTTCAATTGACACAAATCTACCAAAAGTACTTTTTAAATTTTCAATGTAGGCCCAGATAAAAAATTTGTAAAATGCAACTTTTAGTATATTTTCTACAATTCCGATCAATTGCAATTTTTGAAAAAATTTCTTTTCACATCCTGTAAGAAATTAATTGCTCTAGCTTCCCAAAAAAAGTTCAAATCATATAGTACAATATTTAAAAAGTTATCGTCTTTTTAAGAGTGTCCGAATATTAGTGGGAGTCACTGTATGCCACTAATGGAGTATGGATCTGTGAACTCTGGATCGGTGGAGCTTTGTTTAAAAGAATGGACCGCAAAGTTGAAGTTGAAATTGCAAACAAACTGGAGGGAAATAGTAATTTATTTTCTTCCTTAATATGCTCAATAGGTTGAAAATAATTCTATTGTTTTAACACATTCGTCGCTCAGCGTGAATTGGCCGAGTTTCTCACGGTCATAGTTCTCGAGCCAGTTCAGGCGCTATTCGTGGCGCCTGGGAGAACTATGGGTTATTCTATGGCGATCGAGGGGGCGCAGCCTTCGAAAATCGGCCATCGCGAGTAAATAATTCCGAGGCCTGGTGTAGGCACATGCGTGGTAAAAAAAAACAGAATAAACTACAACAACATCACCCATATCTGGGTGGCGGGGGCCCCCCACGGAAATATACCCGTCACCCAAATATGGGTGGTGTGGCGACGTTCGTGTTAAATTACACCTGTTCATTTTTGTTTTAAATCCATCAAATCCGCTGCCTACTTATTAGTGTAATACCGGTATGAAAATCATGCCAGTTTGAAGTTCCCGAAAGAAGCAGCAGGTCTTCCCAGTCAAAGATACGACAAGAAACTCAAGAAGGCATGGATGTGGTTCGGAGAAAGTCGGCCGGTGTTTGTTATTTCGCTAACAACCAACGACCTAGCCTAAAACTTCGGCAGAGAGAAACGACGGGGGGAGGAGGAGGGAAGGGCGACGGAGAACACGTCGCATTGCGGCTACCGGTCGGACAATGCCATACTGACCAGGGTAACTGCCCTATGGAATTGGTACTGTGTTCTCCTTGAGGTCTCTCCACACGGCTTTCACCAACTCCTTCGCACACAGGTGCACATCAAGTCGATTTTGTCTCAACGATTATTCCTCCTTCGCGATGGGAAAGAATGGAGGCGACACTTTATTTTCAACGATTTTCACTATTTTTTTCATATATTGTTGTTGTTATAGCGTTTCATAAAAAATCCGAAGAATTAACACATTCGTTATCAGCGTTTGGTTCGGTCCTACAATTTTCGTAACAATTTCAGAAGATCCATATGTTATTTGAATTTAGTAAAATTGTTAAAGACGGGAAGAAATCTTTCTATAGTCTTGTAATCGGGGAAGAAAATTTTTATTTAGCACAAAGGGTCCTCGGTCTATTCATAACTATAGCTATTCAAATATGAAGACAGCATAGCTTTTCTGAAATAGTAATTTTATCGTATATCTGATTTGTGTCAAATTCATTTGTCAAGACTTTAGATAAGACATGATAATCGTCACAAGATTCGGATAAAATAAGTGTAAAAATCAATTGTTATTATTTTCTTTAATATCCCACATATTGAATAATGAATATTTCAAGATGAGGTTCAAGATTGGGTTCGCAAGAAAGTAATTTCGATATTTTATAGTGAAATGGAGCCCAATTTTTTATTCAAGCAATGAACTTTTGTTTTGTTTTGTTCGATGATCTGTTGCCAAAAAGAATAAATAAGAAAATTTCACCGCTTGAATACAGAAATTCGGTTTCATTTTATCTTGAAATACCGAAATTACTTTCTTGCCAACCCAATACAAAGAAATTTATAACTAGACAGCGGATTTTATGCATTTATGGCAAAAATTAGTAGATGTAATTTAAAACAGTAAAAATATTAGAAAAATTTAAAAATACTGTTATATTATTTTCAACCTATTAAATATATTAAGAAAGGAAATAAACTTCTATTTCACTCCAATTTGTTTTAATTCGCATGAAAAATTTTTATTTTCCATAAAGATCCGCTGTCTATTTATAACCAAAGACATCGACGATTTAAATTATCTGGAAAAGTGCTAAACAAGTAACAAGTAAACAGTTTTAAAAATAAATAAAGTGTATAGAGAAAAGTTGTTCAGAATGATGACCTTGAGAACACATGTCAAGATCATCGAAATCAGTATTATAATCAGAGAAGAAATTTATATTTATCGGGGAGTAATTCGAGGGGGAACGAATAGAAAGAAACGCGGAATAATTAACAATGGAACGCGGTGAAATGGCCACAGACGCGAAGTATTTGTGCTGTGTCGTGAACAGTGAGTCGAAACACAGCAGCCGAAAGAATCCGCGGCGAGTGGAGTGTCGGTAGCGGGGGATGAAAACGACTAGAAACGCGGCCGGATTCCAATCAGGCACGACAATGCTGGCCGACGCGTGCGACGCGGCAAGATTCGCAATTCGTCAAGGGTGCGAGGGTGTAAGTGACACGCTCGTACGTGTAATGACGGTGCACGCGTGAAAACGAGGGTTCGAGGGTGGTCCGTCCGTGTTAGAGGGTGGCCAGGGGTGGCGGAGGGAGAGGACGGCGTTACGTTTCAATTTTGGCGCAGTGATGGATTCCTCGCGTGCAAGTAACACAAAGAAAGGAGTTTTGATTGGAACCGAGCGGCCAAGTCGCGCTCGAAGAATTCTTTTGTTCGTTTTCGACGTTGCCGGACAAATCTCATCGAGATTTCCCCGGCATCCGTTTTCTCCGACTTTCTTCCCGACATGCTCCCCCAGGAATTGCATGCAGTATCCGGCCGAAATTGTCGCTACTGTTTGTTTGGTCGTGGAAGCTCGATGCCTGACCCATCGGCGTTTAATCTGTGACTATTGTTGCTATTGTATGACGATAATGATTCGCATTTGGTATTGTATACTTGATAAGAAGGGGAGATGCATAAAGAAATTGTTACTTTAAGACTAAACCTACCACCGCCGTGCAAATGACCGGTTTTAGATTTTTTATTTTACAATTATTAAAATTCTTTTCGTGGGAATTGATTGAATATATTTTTTTATTCCAGTATATATTATCATAGAAATCGCACAAAATATAAATAAATTCAATCTTGTTATTTTTATAATGCAATACACGTACTTTTGGTAATTGATGCAGAGAATTTTTACTTTGCATAAAGATCCGCAGTCTAGTAATTACTAATTAAAGAATAGCTTGAAAGTTGGCTGAGGTCAAGAAATCGACAAACAGGTTCTCCATCAGAAAATGTTTCGTTATTGTTATCATCGCTGGATTCTCCGTAGAATACACAAAGGCACAAGACGCCTTAACTAGAAAATTTCCTTACAAAATTATGCAGAAATTGTTCGTAATTAAAATGTCTTCTGTATTAACTAGTATACAAAATTATAAAACATGCTGAAAAATACTTTTATATTAAACAGCATTGTATGTGAAACAAAGCCATTTAATTATAAAATCTTCATAAATTAAATAACACAAGGAATTATCCATTCAAACAAAAATAATTCAGCCGGATAAAATTATGGATAATATTAAAATAATTAAACGGAACCACTCCAAATATTTAATTATTTATATTCATTTTTATTTATGATTCCATTCAAACAATAATTTACACCGATTATTTATAATTATAATTTTATTATATCATTTTATTGTATAATTTTATTGACAAGCATAATAAAGTAGAAGTATAATATCAATTCCCATCGATTTAAGAAATCTCTTAACACATCAACCGCGATTTCACTTCATTGAATTATTATAATTTTATTATATAATTTTATTGTATAACTTTATTGACTAGCATAATAAAGAAGTATAATATCATTTTATTGTATAATTTTATTGACTAGCATAATAAAATAGAAGTATGATATCAATTCCCATCGATTTAAGGAATCTCTTAACACATCAACCACGATTTCACTTCATTGAATTATTATAATTTTATTATATAATTTTATTGTATAATTTTATTGTCTAGCATAGTATAGTAGAAGTATAATATCAATTCCCATATTTAAGAAATCTCTTAACACATCAACCGCGATTTCACTTCATTGAATAATTATAATTTTATTATATCATTTGATTGTATAATTTTATTGACTAGCATAATAAAATAGAAGTATAATATCAATTCCCATCGATTTAAGAAATCTCTTAACACATCAATCGCGATTTCACTTCATTGAATAATTATAATTTTATTATATAATTTTATTGTATAATTTTATTGACTAGCGTAGTATAGTAGAAGTATAATATCAATTCCCAGATTTAAGAAATCTCTTAACACATCAACCGCGATTTCACTTCATTGAATAATACATCGAAGAATACATCGAGCGCCGGAAGACTTTCGGCTTGACCCCTAACACCGGCACAATAAGCATCGTTTTGATAGCGTACGCCGCGCAAGAAGGATCCATTCCCGGCGAGATGAAAGTCGGGTTCGATTGAATTCTCGAGAGAAGGCGCATCGATAACCCCCGATACCGCAGCCCACTCTATTCTTTGTGTTTAAAGCTGCCACCTGACTTTTCTCCTCGGCCCTTTCATCTCAAGATCTCCGCTCATCTCCTATCAATATTTATCAATTATCCACACCTGAATAATATCTCCACGGTCTCGGTATCAAATTGCAAGTGCCACGGGTTCATAATCGACCCACTCTCCAACGCTTCGAGCATATATCATTTGTTAATCTCTACAGCTCAACATTGCTAGCTGTACTGCATTATGCTCGTAACTATTGATTTATGTAAAATAGAAATTTTCTACATCAATTGCAGGGCACAAAATCAAGATTTATTTCTCATTTCAACAGTTTTTATTAGTGATAAGTAGACTGCGGATTTTATGCATTTATAAAATGGATAAGTGCAATTTAGAAAAGTGTAGAGGTTAAGAAAATTTAGAAAGACCAATGCATTATTTTCGACCCAGTAAAATTATTTAAGAAGAACAGAACTCTTTTCCTCAGCTCCTGTTTTTTTAAAATTGATGAAGAACATTTTTATTTTGCATAAATATCCGCAGTGTAGTGATGAGTCACTAATGACAATGATGCTGAAATATTGCAACCAGGGGATCCAGAATCCTATTCCACAACATTCGATCAAAGGACCGGTATCTGAAGGCCGAAATAACAATAACGTTTCGGCAATAACAAAGCAAAAGGGGATACAGCTAACCACTGTGACGTGTCACAATGAGACGTTCGCCTAGATGCTCGCTCTAAGGGTTGATTAGGATCTTGGTTTGCTTTGTCGAGACTGTGGAAGACAAGTTAGTCAAAACAAACAGCCATCGAACGCCTGTTAAAGTTAACGCAATCCTTCGAACCTCTCCCTTGGATCTTCCAGTGATATTTTTTTTAACCCTAAATTGAAATCCCTACAATTTGCCCAGTGGGCTGGTTGCTCTAACAGTTAAGCCTTTGCACTTCTTTGTCGAGTGTGACTCGACATCAGAGAAAGAAAAATGTAAATGAAACTAAAATTTACTTTTAAATCTTATCTTCATTAAATATTACAATTTAAATAACAAAATTTTAAATTCAATATAACTCATTATATCTTAAATAAATTACATTTTCGGTTTTTTTTGCATTTGATTCTTCCTTTATTTATTTAGTTTCCTATGTTTTAGTTAAAAAAAATATAAATTACAACAAAATTTGAGAGCTATATTTAATATAATTAGTAAACAAAATTGTTTACAATAAGTAACAGTCAAGGAACTGTCCTTTGAAGTTAATTTCAAATAAAATACTTAAAATAGTAGGGAGTTGTTGGCAATAAAATTGAAAAATAATTCCGAGTGCAAAGGGTTAAGGGTAGCATGTGTGTGCTACACACACATGTTGTTGTTTTTTACCACATTTTTATTAACTCGCTTTCTTGTCTGTCTGTTTGACTGTTCGGTACAAAAATTTTGCATTTGATTTTAACTAACTTCCCGATGAGCTAGAGACTTGAAACTTTAAACATAGTTCAGAACTAGATGGCAATGTAATATTAACTCGCTTTGAAAAAATGTTTAACATACCACGTTTTTAAGACGGACTAAAAAGTATAAAATAATTTTTCCT